>OX375865.1:97810584-97846925 GCA_947359475.1 Heligmosomoides polygyrus bakeri | reverse complement strand
TGCCTTATCCCCATCTGCCATTTTAGAGCAGCGGACGGCAGCGGTGAAGCTTCTTCCGCCCTTACTCGCCCATGTTCGAGCTTTCGAGCCCCAGCAAGGGAACCATTCTGTTCAGCTCGAAAAACCCTATCGAACGGTGTCAATTTCGACCAATTTTGAAAACATCGATTTTTTGACAGTTTCTCATCGAAGACGTCCGCACCAGACGGACGATGATGTCATCGAAAGTCGGAATTTTCAAAGACGGACGGCGAATTCGTAATCAGCGCCCCAAATAACCCCTAGACGATTTTGGACGAAGTTTGGATAAGAAAATTTGGCCAATTTCGAAATCGTCGACTTTCGATGACGTCATCGTCCGGACAGGCTCGGCGAAGAGCGCCCTCGTCCCCGAGGAAAACTGTGAAAAAATCAATTTTCCCGGAGTTCGCCAAGATTGATACCGTTCGATAGAGCTTTTCGAGCTTAGCAGAACGGTGCCATCTGGTGCGTCAAAAACTTAAGTTTGGGCGAGTAAGGGCGGAAGAAACTTCGCCGCTGCCCTCTGCATCTCCCCAACGGCAGCTGGGACTAATGCAGGTTAGGCAGATGAAGAGCTATGGACACTTCATCGTAAAGCAGCTTAACTGCGTTGATAGCCTCCGCATTCGTAGGCCATTAGCTGATCGCGCGTCCCCACAGCGGTCGACTGAAATCGGAAAAAAAATCGTGTCACACAAGGTTTACCTGCATTTTCGCACCGCTGTAACTTTATACAACCATAAGCTACGTTGCTATGTTTCAGCGCACTTCTTTAACATTCTACTGCTTACAAAATCCACAAGTCGTAGCCGGAAAAATTCAAATGTGACAGAGTTATTGCGCTCAGAACACGCCCGCGCGTGCAATTTAGCACAACAACGGTCTCTCCGTGCTCTTACTCGCCCAGATAACAGTTCTCGCGACTCATAAACACCGTTCAATTCAGCACGAAAAGCTCTATGAAACGGTATCAAACCGACCCATTTCGAAAATATCGATTTTCGATGACGTCATTGTCCGTTTTCGATGAGAAACTGTCAAAAAATCGATGTTTTCAAAATTGGTCGAAATTGACACCGTTCGATAGGGTTTTTCGAGCTGAACAGAATGGTTCCCTTGCTGGGGCTCGAAAGCTCGAACATGGGCGAGTAAGGGCGGAAGAAGCTTCACCGCTGCCGTCCGCTGCTCTAAAATGGCAGATGGGGATAAGGCAGTTTAGGCAGCTGGAGAGTTAGGAGCAGATCTTCGTAAAGTGCCTTCGCTGTTTTGCTCGTCAACGAGTTTGCATGCCGTTAGCTCGCCTCTTGTACCCGCAGCGGTCGACCGAAATCTGAAAAAGTCGTGTCACACATGCCCAACCTGCATTTTCGCACCGCGGTAACCTTGCCAATTCGTAAGATAATTTGCTGTGCTTTTGCGCTTTACTAGGCCATATTACTGCCTACAGAATCCGCACGTTCCACCCAGAAAGATTTGAAGCTGACAGAGTTATCGCGCTCCGAACAAGCCCGCGCGTGCAATTTAGCACAATAACGGTCGATGTTCTCCTCGCTCTTACTTGCCCATATTACAGTTCTGTCTGCTCTTAATAACACCGTTCAATTCAGCATGAGAAACTCTATCGAATGGTATCAAGCACGGCGCAATTTGAAGATATCGATTTTCGATGACGTCATCGTCCGCCTGCCGCGGGCCGCGGTCTTGAGCGGCCTCGTCCTCAATGGGAAACCGTCAAAAAATCGATGTTCCCGAAGTCGGTCGAAATTGATACCATTCGATAGCGCTTTTTATGGTGAACAGAGTGTTACCATTGCGAGCGTCGTAAACTCAATGTTGGTTGAGTAAGAGCGCAAGAAACTCTAACTGCTATCTTCTGCCGCTTCAAACTGGCAGCAGAAGCTAAGGCAGTTTGCGCAGCTGAGATGTTCTGAGCATGTAATCGCAAAGTACGCTTAACAGCCTGTTCGCCCACGCGTTTTGAGGCTGTTAGCTTGCCGTGTCTTCTCGCAGTGGTCCACCGAAATCGGAAAAAAATACGTCACACAAGCCTCACCTTCATATTCGCACCCCTGTAACATTGCCGCTTCTTAAGCTACCCTGCTCTACTTTAGCGTACTACGTTTTACTGACTACAAGACCCAGGACTTGCAGCCGAAACGATTCGAATTTGACAGAGTTACTGCGCTCTGAAAACGCCCGCGCGTGCAATCTGCGAGCGGTTGCCCCACTCGATTGATAGGTTCCATTCTATATGCATTGCTCCCAGCGCACTCCTTAATCTCGCCGGACGGAGTACAGCAAATCCTGAGTAGGGCGGCTGCGAATTTCTGATAAAAACTCTCCAAAACGCCCACTCTACGAGCTGTCGCGCCCAGTCGATTGATAGGTTCGATCCTATATATGTACATTGTGCATAGCGCACACCAAAGTCTTGCCAGAACAGAGTACAGCAATTCTTGAGTAGGGCGGCTGAGAATTTCTCATAAAACTCTCTAAATGCTCACTCTACAAACTGTCCCCCCCCCTCGATTGATAGGTTCGATCCCATATGCATTGTGCACGGCGCACTCTCAGAGGACTCCTGGCATGACAAAGCACATTACGCCATGCTTCAGATGCTCCGAGAACATGCAAGTCCTGGAATATAAGCTTCTCCAATAGCAAAAAGTCTGCTCCAGTCATTTTGACCACCCACTGCGAAAATGCGGTGGTTTGGCGAAGTTGTATACATGATTGTGTAGATCTCGAAGAGACGAATCAAACGGTACCATCCGTTTCTCAAAACACCTCAAATTAGAGGAATTGTGGGCATGTAACGGTTTTCGACGCCTTGCGGCCGACAACTCGTCCGCAGCCGGCCTTCTCAATGGAGCGCAAGTTTTCAATTTTGGCCACTTTTGATCTTTCATATGAAATGTATATACCAAACGATAGAGCTCGATCTCCTGAGCTCAGACGTGCCCTTGGTTTTTCAAATGGATGACCTTAGAGTGAGTTATAGCAAAAAGACGCAAAAACCGCAAAAGTGCGGTTTTTTCGGCGTCTATTCAAAAGACGCGTCCGGTACTGTAGGAACACAACGTAATTCGGTGCTGTAGCAGTGTGTAGATGTGGCATTAGTACACATGCTAGCAGTAGGTCAGATAGAATCCGATAAACTACATGTATTAGTACTTATCATCTATGCCTGTAAGATCCGAGGTGATGCGCGGCGCTGTTGCTGAAAAGGCCTAAGCAAAAATCAAGCAAAAATTACGAAAACTGGCAGGAGTTGCATAGTTCTTGTACTTTCCCTGTCAACAGGTTTTCTAGATGGAATAATTATTGATGGGCTAATCGTCGGGTTTTGAGACAAGGAATTCCACCCAAAAACCTCGATGCCAAAGAGGAAGCAAGACGTATGCAACGATATTACTGAGGTTTCAAAATGAGGGGACTTGTAATTTCTTGAATTAACAGGAGTGTCAAAATGACTGTGTTTAAACATATGGCTCGAATACCACAAGCTCAGATAATAGAACAGGACTGAATTATTGCTTTTTCTGAACCACGCCGCTGAATTAGGTTGTAAGGAAAGTTCTGTCAGTTTTTGAGATCATTATTCAAAAAGTCATAACTACGCTCAAAAAGCAGCTTTTCACTCAAACTAAAACCGTTATATGCGGCTCACCCTTGCCATTCTGCAAAATATCAAGTGATCGCCGTTTCCTAAAAACCTGATGAATTGTGGCGTATGGAACCAGCGAACGTGAATTCGACATCATGTTGTTGTTTTTCACATTGCTTCTCTAATGAAGGCATCCGGATGTCCGACAAAAAGGCACTCGGTTAGCACTAGGTTTGGCGATTATCATGTTCATCGCTAACGTCTGCTTTCCTTCAACAGCTATGCTCAACTAAAGTGAGCGTCTCAGGCTCTCATTTGTTCTCTGACCAGCCTAATCCTTCAATAATTGCTGGAATCTGGCAGTAAGGAATTTTTTTCCCTCTCAAGTATCCTTCTTCTTTCAGTTGCTAAAGTAGCATTTGCATCCCTTGAGTTTCGACCAAGTTAGAGCTCATAAAGTTTGGATGTACGAAAAACAGTAGTACGTTTGCTTCGAAAAAAGATGTTGTAGTAGTCCAAGGATGTCAGAGATTCTTTGGAAACACATGTAGTTGCAAAGAGCAATTCCTGTACTATCCAAAAAGTGCAAATTTTTAAGTGGGTGCTTAGGGATCAAAATTTAGTACGCATTTATACCACGAGCCGCGCAAACTGACACAACTTTCCTTACAACTTAAAGAAGCGAGAAACACAGACAGAGTATTCTACGACCACTGGGAAGCAGGAGAGTACAAGCGAGAGGATGATGAAAATCACAGAGCCCACTGCATGGGGTGCTTCGCATCCAGCAGACACAGGAGGTGTCACAATGTCACCGAAGCGCAGCCCAACTGACTCCCGCCCTATCCTGGAGACATTTGATGGCCTGCGGTCTCGGCAGAAGAGTAGCCTAACGGTGGCTCTGGACGGCCTAGGGTGGCGGCGCATACAAACAGAGCCACATACACAGAAATGCGGAAACGCAAGTCCGACGGGAGATTGGTAGCAGTAGCACCTCGATGTTAGGGGTTTGTTTCGAACATAGCACCGGCCTTTCGTGGCTTAGGTGGTAGCGTGGCGAACTGTAAGAAGATGCATAGGGTTCGGTTCCGCCTGGTGTGGGTCCTGTTTTATATGCTCATAAAAGTAAGGGAAATGTGTCTAATAGCAATATTATTGGATTTTATTGCTTTTTCATCTTTTGAAGCGTATGATATGGTTCTCGATCAGTTCCCCTACAGTTTTTTCTCGGTAATATAGAGTCGGCGCTATGAGAATCTGAATCACATCATTTTCACACCAAACTGGACACTATTCTAAACAGGTTTAACCCTTTTAAATTCTTTTGAAAAGTGAACGTCTTTCAAATTGAAACGAGCTTCCTACAAATTAACCTACAGACTCACCAAGATGGTTAGAATAAATCTTCGTTCAAAGAACATTTGGACTTACGGGATAACCCCTTTGAAATTTTTTAGTTCAGCTGACTGATTGAGTGTAATCATCTTACTAAAATGTAATTTTCGAAAAAAATAATAAATTACATTTTATTTAAAGCGTAACAATTCAGCAATCACGTAGTTCATTAAAAGGCAAGATCAAGCCATGCACTCGAAAAGCTCGTCGTGTGCTGCTTACATGAATCCTCAAAGCGAGGATATGTATGTTCTTTATAGCTGTTGTTGTTGCATCGTTTGCAGGTGTAGAACCCGATGCAAGCAATACTTTTGCTATTAACCGAACAAAAACCGTGATGTATTAAACGCTGGCGCAATCTATTGTTTTGGCACTAGAAATGATCGCCTTCCTGCTCCTTAAACAAGCTTTAAGCCACTATTTTTTCTCAAAAATAAGAATTTTGTAAAACTTCAAACATGGTTTCACTCACCGGGTAGGTAAGCTATTAGGCTTTCCGGAAAGTTCTTAGAGTTTTGAGTGCTTCACTTTGAACTACCATAACTTTCTCAAATCTTATTTGATTTAGTCGAAATAAGCATCGTTCGAATCAGCACGCTGTTGCCAACGGCTCCGGTCGACTTATTCCATCGGCGAAAAAAATTGGGTGGTTGAGATTCGACCAAATCCACGAGAGCTGTTTTGGCTTGGTCCTGATTGGCGAAGGTTTTACCAGCGAGAAAGTTATGAAAGTGTTTGAAAAGGTGGCAGTCGGCTGCTGAGAGGTCTGGAAAATATGCCGGGTGAGTCAGAACTTCATCTCTTAGTTCTTTCAATTTTCGAATAGTGATTTGTGAAACGTGCGGGCGGGCGTTATCGTGCAAAAGAATCGGGCCTCTTCTGCTGACCAATGCTGGCTGAAGTTGCCGCAGTTTTCGGTGCATTTCGCCGATTTCCTTTCAGTGGAACTCTGCTGTGATCGTTTGGCGTAGTGCCAAAAAGTGGATCACACCAGCCGCCGACCACCACACAGTGACCATTACCTTTTTTGGTGGAGGTTTCACCTTTGGAAAATGCCCAGGGGGTTCATTGGCGTCCAACCACTGTCCGGAACGTTTCATGCTATCACACAAGATCCACTTTTCATCATAAATGATGATTTGATCCAAAAACGGGTCAGTTTTGTTGTGTAAATATAGAGAAGAACTAAAACGAAACCCTTCCGAAACGTGACAAATTTTGCCGCTCACTCAGCTCGTGGGCACCTACTTTTCAAGCTTTCCTACCTTCTCAAGACGCCAATCCACTAATTACTTCAACTCGTCGACCAGGATTGCTCTGGGTCGACCGCAACGGGGGTCATCTTCGAGGCTGAAATCTCCTGTCCGAAATTTATTAAACCACTAGTGCACAGTGCTTTCTCCAAAACTATTAGGCCCTCACACTTGATTAATCTGTCAAGCCGTCTCGGCTGCGGATCGTCCCAAATCGAAGCTAAAATAAAATGCCGTTCGGAATTGTTCCTTCGACATACTTCAATAAGCCCTTCAAGAACAGAAATATAAAATAAGTTGAAATATAAATTATTTAGTCAGATAGAGCGATAAATTTTGTACATAAAGTATCATGAATACGCAAAGCAGTCGGACAACCTAATAAGACATCAGAAAGTCCTACTAAAATTGTCATTGAACAAGAAATATTCTAACCAATTTGGAGAGCCTTTAGCTTGATGCGGAAGGAGCTCATTTGATTTGGAAGATGTCTGTTTCATTTCAAAAGCGTTAGGCTTGTTTAGAAGAGTGTTCAATTTGACATGAAGACGGTATATATACCACAGCCATGGAATAGCTAAAAATTTATAAAAAATATCAAACAGCTTGAAAAAGTTATATCAACACCGCTATATTCGATAAGAAACTAAGCTTTTGTCTTAGCCAAAAAGCCGAGAAGCGGGTCCAACACACCGTCGAGACCGTCGCTCGTTGGGCGCAAAAAGTATCTGCTTCCGTCAGCAGTTTCCCTCCCCCTCCCCTCCAGTATGTAAATATGAACTGTTGCTAGCTGTAACGCTACAACCGGCTAGCTAGTCGTAGTCATTGGTATTTTGAAATCCATTTCCTCTTTGAAAGGCACTGGACTAAGTCAAGTCGTATATATTGCCAAAGAAGAAGCTCATAGTTTTGTGTCACAGCGTTCCTCATCAACTGTGTCTAACTTACCCTAGAGTTTTAGCAAAGTTGCTCCGTTCAACAACTCAATTAGCATAGTCTATTGCGGACTGCAACCAATCTATCACTCGATAATAGTGACCAGAATCCATTGATATTGGTAGCGAAGACAATTATTTGGACTATTAAGGCAGCCAAAGCGGAACGACAGCGAGCAGATTCAAATCTCGCCTTGTTTTCTTCGGATCCGCTACTCTATCCTCTACACCACTCATCGCCGACTTCAAGCAATAAGCAACTCCTAAATGCGAAAGCTATTGAAAACCCAACATTTGTTCGGCTGAAACTCTCCTATATGCAGGAGTGGGGCAGAGATAATTTCCTTTTTGTGCTTCTGAGGTGCTTGAGCACCGTTTCCACCTACCGTTGGGATAGTCTCTTGGACAGAATTCAAAGTCATACAGGATGCAGCACAAGCACTGTCCGTTCGAACCATCATCTTCAAAACTTCAAAAATGGCTTCCGAAGTTTATGGTTGCGCTGCAGCAGCCGCCCTCACGACGTGACGAATTCGAGCTCTCCTTACAGAAGCTAATATTTTCGGCGAACTTCTGAACGGCACCGTAAACTCCAGTGCTTGCCGAATTGGCTAATAGATTACCGTTCCAATGTGAATTATAAAGTAAAGCCTGCGGCGGACTTATGACGTGTCGAGCTGGAAGCAGAAGGCTCTACGATGGCGGTTGGGGTCCTGTCCTAATCGGGACCACTTGCATTTGATTTTTACCCAATTTGAGGCATGTGTTTCGTGGGCGACGCTAGTCAGTGAGTGGGTTCGGTGCAAAATTTGCAAAAATCCTCGTCAAGGGTACGGTCGTCGAAGAGAAGCGGAAAACGCAGCAGGCTCCTGGGCTCTTTGTTGCCACCCACAGCATCTGTAGACAGATAAGATGGCAATTGCCGTAGTACGAGTAGACTGCGGCAGCTGCAGTCTATTGAGGAAGGGATGGATCTCCTATGTTAACACGTTGAGGACCAGAGCAATTTTCGCGCGTCCGTCGTGTGGACCAAGCCCTTCAAGACAGTACATCAGGTAACCCAAACGTCACCCTAGGGGTTATTTGGGATGCTGAACACGAATCCGATGTTCGTTTCACCGAATACAGCCGAAGGCCACCCATATCGGCAACTAAGGTGGTCGAGTCAAAATCACCGAGTTGGCTCAAGCTTCGCCTAGTGTGGCTGCTTAGGCTGTTGATTATAAGTAAGGAGTCTGTCTTCAGTTTGTTTACCATTGATAACAGGCGTGATTTTCACCTGCCCTTTATGTGAAAATCATGCATATGTGATAGCGCGCGCGAGAAAGTGAGATACGACATCGCGCCTCAAAATTAACCAGTAAGAATGGATCCTCAAGATTAACCAGTAACAATCGATCCGTTATTTTTGTATGGTTGAACAGGTTTTACCACCCATAAAAATTTGCGCTGAACACCATTATAAAAATTAGAAATTTGATGTGAGTGCACTTTAATTATTACCTGTTATTTCGAGAATGAGACGACTGATCACCCTCATTTACCTGTTCGTACCGCAGCGCGCCATGTTCGGCAAAGCGGGCGACGGATTCGTGCTTGGCATCCTAAAAAACCTCCCTAGGCAAAGTTTGAGCCAAATCGGTGGTTTCGAAACAAATTTATTAGAGCTGGGTCCCACTTTGGGACGCATTGTCGTCAACGTGTTAAACAATCCGGCCACCACCGGGAAAATCGGCTCATATCTGATCGTGACCATAGGGGGTCGAGCGTTCTACCCCCTCGTCCTCTGACTCGCCCACCCCCCAACCCCCTGGGCTTGCTCGAGAGTCCAGTGGCTGCCCTACGAGATACATAGGGGAGGTGCAGACACTTGCTACGCCTCTGTTTAAAGGGCGGGAGTAGAATACCACTCCGCCGATTTTAAAGAGGTAATACAAAAACTAGCGTCGTCAGAGATCTTATGTGTAGATAACTGAATTACCTGAGATTCTAAGGATAATAATAGGTTGTCGGATTATATTAGGTTGGCAACTAATTTCGTGGACTCTCAAGCGCGTTCAACAAAAGTGTTCATAAACAAATAACAAATAACAGTTTTCAACCAGAGTAAGATCTGTTGGAACGCGGAACTGCTTGCCATTTATCAGCTACCTGGCCCATCCCACAGCCGTAGAATTCTTGTGCTTTTGAAGCCAAGAATCCTTGGAGGTGCATTTTGACATGGTCCACATTAATAAATCGTCCTCCAACCAAGAAGTGCTGCAGCGTGCTATAAAGGTGCTAGTCATTTGGCGCACAGCCTGTGCTGTAAGGAGGGTGAGTTAGATGCTCCTAGTTAAGGTCTTCGATTTTTTGAAGATCCCGATTCGTGACGTGTGATCTGGCGTTATCTTGCTGATAGATAATTCCACTCCCGAAAATCTGTCTGAACCGATTCCAGCGGAGTTCAGCCTACGCACGGCCAGGTTGAGAAGACTAGATTACAGCATTAATGCGGGAACCGTTCTTGACGAGCTTCCAGAAGTTAATACCTTCTTGACATCCCCAAACGGAGAAAACGTAGCTAACCGGATGCCTAAAAAAAAATAGAAGACCTTGACTGGGAGCGTCAAACTCATCCACCTTACAGCCCAGACCTTGCGCCGTGCGACTACCACATTTTTAGTTCGGTGCAGTACTTCTTGGTTGGAAGACGATTTAATAATGTGGACCGGGTCCAAATGCACCTCCAAAGATTCTTGGCCTTAAAAGCACAATAATTCTGTGGCCGTGGGATAGGCCAGATACCTGATATATGGGAAGCACTTCTGCGTTCCGAGGGATCTTATTTTTATTAAAGGTTGTCATTTGTTATTTGTTAATAAAGACTTTTGCTGAAGATTCTTGAGAGTCCACGAAATTAGTTGCCAACCTAATAAATGACACCTACTTTCGATTTGTTATTTCTCTGCTATAGACATCTCTTGGCTCATGTAACTTTGCGAGTTTAACAGGTGTTTCCGGAGACATCTTTCGTTAAAGCTTGGTTCCGATTCATTGACCCTTTTAAAGAATTTTTTTAGATTAACGATGATCGAGCAAAAGTACCTAGTGCAGGTTTGCTTGCTGTACGACTTCCAGCAAGCAAGAACTGCTTCAGAATCCTATCGCATCTTGTCGGAATTATTTGGTAACGAAGTTCCATCATCCCGTCAATGCCAGTCATTGTTTCAACGTCTCCGAGACGTTGATGAGAGCCGTGAACACAATGCACATCAACGGAGTCCTGAAGTTGTGAATAGCCAAGAATTAAAGGAAGCAGTCGAGACGGATCCAACACAAACTACACGTGAGCTCGCACAGACGTTCAGTTGTCACCATTCTACCATTTTTTTTTTGCAATGGGAAAGTCAAGTCGGTGTGGAAAATGGGTGCGACATCAGCTCAGCGACACAAACAAGGCAGCACGAGTCGCCATCGCTGGAATTCCCATCCGCAAAACCAAAAACAGCGGTTTCTATGACTCCGTTGTAACGTCGGATGAGAAGTTGACCTACTACGACAATGCCACACCAAAGCGGCAATGGCTGAGCCCCGGTGAGGTTCCGAAAACAGCGCCGAATCCTGACATTTGACAAAAAGTCATGCTCTGTGCTTGGTGGAACAGTATAAAGGAGTAGTACGTTTTGAGGTGCTGGATCCAGGCCCAGCAGTTACGGCAGACCTTCACAAAGAACAGCTTAGCCGCGTGGAACAAACACTGCGCCAACAAGGGGTGGGGGTAGAACGCCACGCCGCCACGACAATATGCACGTGGTACACCTCTCATGACGTTCTTTCCTAAACATCTACTAAAATTGGAACATTACAGAGAACATTAGCATGGGCCTTGCGCATGGACGCGAATGAAGCGTTCCAAAGTTTTTTTTTTGCGTGATGCGTGCGTGCTCCGCGCAGATGGGGTGCGACAAAGCGCCCGAATTTCGATTTTAAATGCGAAAGAATATTTCTTCTCGTTGAAAGGTTATAGTATGTTATAGTATAATAAAACCTGAAGGAGCTCCAATCAGGGATGCGAGGACCTCCTGTTTTCTGATTTCCTGACCAATTTGGGCAAATTCTTCTATTTTCTGGTAAAATGGTCAAAATTTGCCCAGAAAACGAAAAATCTGTAAACAAAATTATATCATAAATAGAAGTCCAATAAAAATATTCCAAAGAGTATCATACAGTCAGAAGTTTCGTTCCAAAATAATGTTTCTAGAGTATTTTAAATTGCAGGCATGTAGCGTTTTTGGATGTGCTCGTGTAGCGCCATGCACTCACGAACTACGTCGCTTTGTTTGTTTGATTGGTTGCGTTTCAAGAATACCCTTCGTAGGACATTTCTGGCTTCCACAATTTTTTTCGATTTCAGCAGTAGTTTGGGCGATCCACGACTACTTAACTTTTAATATTAAGGCTACAAAACTAGTGTTCTGAAGAGCATTTAATTATCTATTAACTAAATGCATGTCCTAGACTAACTGTGGGTAGGATTATTCCCACCTCCGGTTTGAAAATTGAAAGTTGCTGGCCGATCTTCCCCAATGAACGCTCCCTTCAAAACATGTGGTGAGGCTGCTTTTCTAACTCTGAATCTTGATCAGTTTTAGTTGTCGAAAATTAGTAAGAGACAGAAAAGTTTCAATCACCTTAATTTATTTATTTATTTATTTATTTATTTGCACAATACAGTGCGCACAAGAATAACTCAAAAAGGACACGGTAAATCGCAAAAAACTACAATGTGAGAAACAAGATTTTAAAAGCCATCAGCAACACGAAATGAAGTTAGTTAACAGAGTGAAATATACTTCTTCAAAGAAGTGAGGGCGGAACGGCGAATTCGAAAAAAAAACCGGCAGATTCTGTGAAAAAATACTAGAAACAATTAAATAGGAGGGGACTGAGGGAGGTAGAGAATTTGAAGGAGAAGAGCAGTGGGCCGCCAGCACTGCAAGTCGTGAGATCGGCTCCGGATACCAGCATAGTAGGTCCGTCAACTCCAACAAATCTCATACCTTCGACTGCAGGGGAAACAGAGGACAGACATGAATGTACACTCTGTCTGACCAAACATACAAAATCGGTAACAAGTGGTAGAGTAATATGAAATATTTGAAACTCTCAAACAGCAAACAACCGAAAGAAGAGCAATTAGGAAACTAAAAAATTGAACTAGAAACAACAGCAACTAGGAAACACTAACAACTAGTAGAATAGCAACTAAAAAACGGAGAAAATTGATAGAAAATATGTTTGTGTATATAGAAGAAAAAAAAAGCTAGTGATACTGATTAGTAAAAAAAGAACACGTAAAGAGAAGGAAAAAACTCGAAACAGGATTTTAAAAAATAATGATAATAAAAATATATGAAAATGTAAAAAAAAATCCCACTCTAGCTAAAGTCAGGGATCTGGAGCGTAGAAAGCAAGTCAATTTTTTTCAGCTGACTTCGGAAAATGTTGTGGTTGGGCGCTTCAAGTAAGGTGTGAGGCAGCATCTGCAGCCATCGAGCTCCACGGTAGAAAAGTGAATGGAAAACCTTCTCCTTATTTTTCTTCTTTACCTTGGGGTAGCGAAAGCAGTACTTGTTATGACGACCTTGTGATGGCACAAAAACCCAATACTTGCTAGCTCTCAGCCTTGATTCACCCTTCAGGATTTTGAAACAGAAAATTAAATCGTTAAAGACACGCCTATATAGAAGACTTTTAAGATTAAAAATTTTGAGTCTTTCTCCATAACCTGGAATAATTCTAGAACTTGTAGTATTTGGGAAGCACCTATAGAACAAAATTTTTGTGAAAGTCTTTTGAACCTTTTCAATTTTTTCTTGACTTTTTTTTGTGTAGGGGCTCCAAACCTGAGAGCAATACTCTAAAATTGGAATAACATATGTCTTATACAAGGTGATCAGAAGAGAGCTATCGTTACATTTCAGGTTCCTAAAAATGAAAAATAGGGCAGAAAATGCTTTTCGCACCATATTATCAACGTGATTCGAGAATTTCAACTCCTTGTCCAGAAAAACACCGAGGTCACGGGGTTCCGTTGTAGATGGCAGCAATCTGTTGTCAATTTTGAATTCTATAGCTGGTAGGCTTCCAATATGAAAGACCATGGTTTTCGAAAGGTTCGCTGGTATTTCCCAAGCTTCAGACCACTCCATCATCACATTTATGGATTGAGATAAAGCTTGACAAACCTGCATTTTATTGCCACTGTTATAGATTCCGTAAATTTTTATATCATCAGCATACATTTGTACCTTCACTTGAGGGTGTGTGACTAAAATTGCTGGAAGGTTGAATGTGTATGCAAGGAAAAGGACCGGCGACAATACGCCTCCCTGAGGAACGCCGCTATTGCAATCGTAGCATCTTGAGAAGGAACTTCCAACCTTAACACGCATACGTCTTCCGTACAAATATGAGCGCAGCCATTCTAAAAGAGGTCCTCTGACGCCCAGTTGGCAAAGTTTACCAAGAAGTTTTTCGTGGTTAACTTTGTCAAAGGCTTTTGACAAATCAAAATACACGACATCAACGGAGTCTCCATTATTTAAAGCCAAATTCCAGTCGAAGATGCAGTCTGCCAGCTGAGTGGAAGTGGAGGCACCTGCCGTGAAGCCGTGTTGCTCATATGGAACTAAATTTTTCCGGGAAAACCACGTAACAATCTTATCTCGCACAATCTTTTCCATAACTTTCATTGGTGTGGGCGTTATGCTTATAGGACGGAACGAAGAGAGCTGTACTGATTTAGGATCTTTTGGAATGGCTGTGACAATGGATTCCTTCCAAACAGAAGGGACCTTACAACAATTTAAAGAAATGCTTAAAATCATCGACAGAGGTCTGTAAAGGGAAGTGGCACATTTTTTAAAGATAATTTGTGGAATTGCATCAGACGTTACAGAAGTAGAGCACTTCAGTCGTTTCATAACTTTTAAGACCTCCTCAGGGCATATCATAAAATCTTCAATGGCTTCATTTTCGTTTAGGTTAGCATGTTCCAAAACATCGTTCAATTCATAAGAAACATCGTGCGAACGCGAATTAAAAACAGAGGCAAAAACGCGTGCCAGTGCTTCCGCTTTTTGCTGATCACTTATATACAGTGCACCAGTATCATCCTCAAGAACAGGCAGCTCTGACGGTGGCTTCATCTTGCTCCGAATTATAGAAAACAATGCCTTTTTATTTTGTGTTTTGGAAGAAACTTTTTCTTTATACGCTAGGAACCTTTTCAAGTGGTGATCCAATTCCTGACATACCTTCTTATATAGCGGATGGCAAAGAGGATTTGTCAGTGACTTGAAAAGACGTGATTTTTGATGTATTAAATTAGAGATATGCTTCGGATAGTAATGAAATGAAGTTTTCGCATAATCAATGGGAACATGAAGGGATAAGCCGTAGTAAACTACACGGCAAAATCTGTTGTACACGTCATCTATGTTTTCGTAACCTTGGAAAATTTCCCACCAATCGATGGAATTAAAATACTGCATTAAGCAGGGATAACTGGCCTTACGAAAATTGGGGAAGGGTAGCTCACGTTGTCTAATTAAAGGAACGTTTATCTCAAAGGAAATTATATTGTGATCCGCTGATGCGAATGGGGAAAGAACAGAAATGTTGTCAAGGATTGGCGATGAAGTCAAGATTATGTCAAGAATTGCATCACCTCGGGTAGGTTTCACTACTTGCTGAGATAAACCACAGCAATCAAAAAACTCCAAAAATTTTTCCGAACACAAATTCTTAGGCTTGCTACGCTGAACCCAATCGATATCGAGGTTAAAGTCCCCAAGCACAATTAGATGTTTGCTCGACAGACACAAATCTATCATTACGTCTATAAGGGAATCATCGTCGTCTGCACTTGAGTTAGGTGGACGATACACCAAGACAGCTCTAAATGCGCATGAACAATTTGCATTAACTGCATCGATGCAAAGAATATCAGACTTGAGGCAGGAGGGAACCTTAACAGCAGTTAGAGTAATTGAATTCTTAGCCAGGCAGCAGATGCCACCGCCTTTTCGATTTATGCGATCCCCTCTAAAAACTCTATACGGAAAGTTGGATAGTATTTCTGAATTTGATATCTTCTCTGAAAGCCATGTTTCGGTGATAAAAAGTAGATCTGGATGATATGTTGCCAAAAAGAAGTGTAGATGGTGCATCTTGTTAGCAAGGCTTCGAGAGTTAAACAAGAAGCATTTCATGGCCGTGGATGGCATACCGTGTCCCGCTAGACGTTCCCCGGAACCCTAGACCCGGTATGGTCTTCAACCGTCCCCGGCCTCGGTAAGTCTTCGACACGTCGCAGCTCGCCACGGTACACCACCCAGACCCTATTACCTAACTGCTTGTTTCGTTCCTTACACTCCTGCCTCAGTTCATATTCCCTCTTTCGCTCCTCAGAGGTCATACTACGGCGGACATGAACCTTGCTAAAAGCTGTAGAGCTTCGAAGTCTCCAAGCGTTAGAGAGAGCTGTTAACCAATGGGACTTTGAAGGCAATACAACTTTCACCTTACGAATGCGCCCACGCTCATGCCTCCCCATTCTGTACACCTCCAAGGGGCGGCACTCAAGACTAAGGACATCAAAAATGTCACTAACCTTGTCCTCAAGATCGCGTTGTTTCGCCGAAGGAGGGAGGTCGCAAGGTGGCTCTGGTAACCATTCGATTACTATACTTCTCTCCTTCTTTTCCATGTCAATTCGCTCCGATACTTCCTGTGGAATTTTAGAAATCAGTGCATATATCATTTGTTCAATAACAGGGTCCTTATTTCTCTCCAGAACTGCGTTAATCAGCTCATTAACTGACATCTTGGAGAAGTCCGTAGAAGAGGAGCTCATATTAACCTCAGCTACATTTTGACCCTTCCCACTCAGTTTTCCTGACACTTCAGAAACCCTTTTGTTGGTCTTAGCGCGCTGCGACATAATGGGTTTGATGTGGTCAACAAAATCAATTCACTACGTCGAGGCACCCTTCACACAAACAAAAGAGGGATCAGTGAAATGATGCACTGGAGCTAGGAGAAGAAAAGCGAACTTGGTTAGAAGTGAGTAGACAAGGAGTTAACTAAATCGGAACGTAGGAAACGAAACAGAACAGAAAACAATAGAAGAAAAACGATGTAGGACTTAGCCGTAATCCGCGTACAAAAATGCCGCCGCTCACCAGACGAGATGGCAGTGAGATGATGATAATTTCGCAGATGTAGAAATGCAGTGGCGATATATAAAATTTTTCATCTAATAATACATAATATTAGGTTGTAAGGAAGGTTTCCCGCCACCCACTTTGGCGTTCGGCCAAATCTTTGAAAATTGTTCTGGAACCTTCTCCCAAACGCATATATATTCTGACCTATGGCATACATTTCCACTCTTGTCGTCATATTCCGTGGCAGAGAAAATCGTTATCGACTGCAAGTTCGACTGCTTCTGCTTTACGAGTTCGAAAACCACTGCAGTGCAAGAATCGCGGTGGATAACATATGTGAAACGATGAGTCCTTCCACTGTCTCCTACGACACAGCGAAAGTATGGCTCCGGAAGTTCAAAAACGAAGACTTTTGTTTGAAGCACCAAACACGGTCTGGAGGGCACCTTCTCGACGTGGTTCAGGACACCCGGCGTTGCACCTGTGAACTGGAAGGGGAACTCGAATGCAGTCGCAACACTGTAACTTAGCATCTGCGTGACCTTGGCAGTCCCATAGATATGGTGCATGGATACCGAATGAACATAGCGGTCACCAGCCACAGGCGCGCCAGAATGCGTGCATGTACTTTTTGACTTTACGGCGGGATTTTTCTTGGCTCGAGAACCTGGTCACTGACCACGAAAACGTTGAGCACACGCGAAAACGTCAGTGGCTCAGGGCGGTGAAGCAGGAAGTTTCACGCCAAGACTGGAACTGCGCTAAAAAAGGTGATGCTCAGTGTCTGGTGGCCTGCAAACACTATTGTCACTAACGACGCCTACTGATGGCAGTTGGATCCAAGAAAGAACCCCAGTAGTTTCAGGCAGCATGTTTTGAAAAATTCGTTGGGAAAGAACAAACAAAACGTATCCAACGACAATACCGAGATTTCAAGATGAGGGAATTTGGATTTTATTGGACTAGCAAGAGTGTGAAAATGACTATCTCTAAGCATATGACTCGATTAACCCAAACTCAGATAATATAACTGGATTAAATGTACGTTTTTCTAAACCCTAGTTGCTGCAGAAGCGACAAAAAGGCCGAGTATTCAACGATCATTTCGGAGGAGCAGGAAAGTACAAACAAAAGGATGATGAAAATCACAGACCGACTCCATGGGATGTTTTGCACCAGCAGACACAGGAGGTGTCACAATACCGAAGCGCAGGCATCTGACCCCGCCCTATCCTGGAGACATTTGATGGCCTGCGGTCTCGGCAGGAGAGTAGCCTAACGGTGGCTCTGAACGGAGTAGGATGGCGGCGTATACGAACAGAAGCGTCCTGCCCTAGAAATACAGGCAAGCCCAACTAGAGAAAAAAGTCTCGATGTTAGGGGTTTGCTCCGTCCTAAGCGCCAGCCATTGGTGGCGAAGGTGGTAGGGTGGACTGTTCTAGGCAGGTTACCAAGCGCTCGATTCGGTTCGGTGGGCTCACGGGTGTGTCTGCTCATAAAAGTGAGGAAAATGAGGTTCAACAGCAGTATTATTGGATCTCATTTTTTCCACTCCCATTTCCATCTTTTGAAGAGAATAACGTGGTTCTCGATCAGTTATATATCAGTTTTTTTTTCGAAAACTTGCACTGGAGATGTAATACTTCAAAGTTAAACTTGTATTATGTGTCGGCGCCATAAGAATCTGAATTATAATTTTTCAAATTGGACACCTTTAACGTCAGATTGGGCACTTCTGAATTCGAATTGGACGCTATTCTAAACATGCTCAACGCCTATGAAATCAAGGTGAGCGTTTCTCAACGACACCACAACCTCCAACGCTTGCTGAATCGGCGAGCAGATTAGCGTTCCAATGCGAAACATAAAGGAGCGGCGTCGGTAGGGGGTGCGGCGAATTTATGAAGTATTAGAATATCGCAAAATTAATCCCCGAAGTATAAGGATAAAGGATAAAGGACGGCGTTACTCAATCCCTTCTGAGACGTGCATTCTACTTCTACGGGATGTCGTGGAGGCGTGTTGAATGCGTATTTGGCCATACAATGACCTGCGGTGGCCAGCCGATGTACAAGTCAACGCTCTATACTTCCCAGACAAGTCTGGTACCAATTCTCCGACCCCGGAGGGATGGAAGGCTTGGTTCACCTAGGAAGGAAATCCGAACCAGGAACCTGGTATCGGGTGCACGCGACAGTCGCGCCTCCTCCGACGGCGCTACACGCCCCCATCCCGAGGTATGTACTAATAAATAAGTCTTTTACCCTAAACAGTTCCGTCTCAGGCAGAGCCGTATATATCGTTTGATAAGTTTTTTGCGCACTTTCAAAAAAAAATGTGGATGTCGCTTTAATTTTTCTAAACGACTTTCCCAGGGCTACGTAAAATCATGAACCGGCGCGACTACAGAGTCATCATGCTTTACCCATTTAAATTGAGACATTCTGCGGCAGGGCATCCCGTAACCTTAGCAGCGCTTTTGGGATGGACAGTCCTTGCAAACGAACGGTGAGGTTCTGCTTCGATAAAATTCGCTTCTGGCGATTTTGATCTGGAAGAAAAACCGGGTCGCGTGCTCAGGTCGTCACTTGACAATGAAGTTCTGAGGAGAGCCGTCGAAGCAAATCCTGGGACGAATACACACGTACGCTAGCAGAGGACCATGGCGTACACCATGGTACGGCAGCAAGACATTTGGCGAAAATTGGTGAAGATGATGTCGAAGTGGGTGCGTCATGAGCTGACCGAAGTGGGTGCGTCATGAGCTGACCGTCTGCCACGTTTGGACACTTGCTCCAGCCTGCTAGTTGCTTTGAAAATGAGCCTTTTGGAAGCCGTGTTACAATTGTGGGGCGCGTGGAGCGCAGTCGAAGGAGGCGCCGGCTGTCGCCTGCACTCGATACCAGGTTTCTGGTTCGGATTTCCCGCCCAGGCCAACCAAGCTTTCCATCCCTCCGTAGTCGCTGAATTGGTACCACACTTGTCTGGGAAGGATAAAGCACTGACTTGTACATCACCTGGCCACCGCAAGTCATTGTATAGCCCAATACGCCTTCAACACGCCTCCACGACATCCCGTAGAAGTAGAATGCGTGGCGCATCCCAAAGAGGATTGAATAACGCCGTCCTTTATCCTTTTATCCTTTTATTAGAACTGTAGATAAAAATGGTTCCGCTCTTCAACTTGTCTTTTAGACAGAACTTCGTGTCGCCGTATCCATGTGTGACTTTGAATAGAATAGTTCCAGTGAGGACTATACAGGGAAACCCCATGAGCAGGGACTACGCCTAGTCATACAGACGGCTGGTTACCGCCATCGATTGAATACCCGACTGAAACGTTAGTTCCTCTGTTGGTCTTACTGCCCGCGTTGGAGGAATCTGCTAGGCTCGAATTAACCGTTTGGACACCCTCTTCACAGTTCTTCACAGTGCTTATCCGGCATGTCTGTTCCACGTCCAGCACGTGTCAAACTCCGTCACATCATTGCACAGGTGTCCACACGTCTTCTAAAATGAGGACAGCTGCATAGGCAGCAGCCTTAGAGCGGATTCATCAATCTTGAAATAAAGGTCGTGGATTTGCAGAGATAACCCTTGCCGAATTCAGTCGCAGACCTGCTTTGGAAGCAAATCGCATGCAGTTAACTGATCTCGTGTTTATCCTAGAACCTGCGAGGATAAGGATGTGGGCTCCCTGTAATGCTCTCACAATCACCGCAAAACTCAGGGTTTATCCCTGCTTCACGTTGGTTCTTCTCGCTCTCCCAATGGGGCAAATCAAGCATGCAGGATTGTTTCAAAGCGTGTTAACGTCATATTTGAAGGCGCATGGAATGTGACAGACATGTGGACTCACTAGGAATTCTGAATCTCTATTTCAAGAATAATCTTTTCATTGTTTTCTAGTTGCAGACTTCATTATAAACAAAGGTGCCTGTATAAAACAGACATCGCGTCTCGCTGTTCCCTAGCTAACAACATAAGGGTTTCAAACGTGTTAAAGAACATCTCCGCACATTCAAACGAATGTTTATTTTCGATAATCTGTAATAATCTGTCTGTAGACTTGCTGAGTTCTTCACGAGGTTGGTAAATGGCTTTATTGGTGGCTAACGTTTCGGTTGGATCGCCTTCTTCAGAGCCTGAAAGGGTCAAGTCAATTAGGAGTTACCCCACCAAACATCTCTTCAACCTTACAAAATTCAATGCCAAATTTTTGAAAGAATGAACAAAGGAGAGTCCAAGTACCGTACCTCACCACAGTCCACTGAAGGACGAGAGGAAGTCGCACAGGGTAGAGCAGAGGTACGGGATAGCAGCTACCCCAAGTTAGAATGCGAGAGTGAGGTAGGGCTTGAGCTCGCACGTTATATACAGGCATTCCCCCTTCCAGTTGACCTTGGGACTCCTGGAATAGATCCAGAACGTCTCAAGGGCTTTGCGTGCCGACGTTTGAACCTCATGTCCCAGAATCCTCACTTTAACTCTAAAATCCTCCCTCCATGAGAATTGATCCTGTGGCAGCCTAGGGCAGTGGACGCCTTAAGCTTCTCCTTGCCATCCAGATGCTTCTTTATCCTCACGTGCAGAGGACGGCCAGTTTTGCCGATGTACTCCTCGCCGCAAGCTTGACAGGGGATCAGGCAGACTACACCCGATACGGTGCAGTCACCTTCCTTTCCCCTGGGCAAACCACACAATTGGGGGTCCCACAAGTGCGGTCATATAGTCTGAAATATCTGAAATAATGATGAGGAAAAAACTGGTTGCTGCTCTTCAGAATTGCTACATCTTGCATGCCACAGAAAAGGGTAGAATGCACCTATGGTCACCCCATTGTCTTGGATTTTTCGCGTCATGAAATGGAGTGTATATCTGAAAGCAATCAAGCTTGTCTCCCTCTCAGTCTCAGTAAATACAAGGCGTTTAATTCGTTTGCTTTATGAAAAGTCATACACATGTCCACAATTATATTATTTGTTTATCTATTTGCCCAATATAGTGCGTTACCGGGCCCAACGCGGACGATTTTTACTTTCTAAAAATAAATAATGACAGCAACGTGGCAGAGATTTTCCATTCTTTCCATCCAAGCACATATATTGAAGAGGGTACGCACCGGTGCGGGAACTAGACGCCCGTTCGCGTCGAGAACGTACTTGAGGATGTCATACCAAAATAGATATAACAATGCAGAAGAGAAGAAAATTGACAAAGACCTACAGTGCTCTCTGAAGACCACCTCTGACGAGAATTGTCAAGCGAGTCTTCACTTTTTTCGCTCCTCGAACGCGGCCTCGCTTTCCTCGTCGGTGTCGCTCAGCGTAAGCCAGAACCTCAATTCCAAATTTGAAGGAGAAACGTGAACAAAAATGTTTTTTATATTATGATTAACACGTACGGAGTGGGACTTCTCAAAGCAGTTACTGACACTGGGCGGGAGAGCTCTCGCAAGCCAAGACGAAGTCCGTCAAGACAAACTCCTAGAATAGGGGGTGGATATTAAAACTATTAAAACTGTTTTCATAGCGCATTATGGAAGGGGGAAGAGCAACTAGACTGAACCACCTATCAGCTGTTCCACTAATTCTTCCGTGAAATCGTAAACGTCCGGACGCTTGGCGCAGGAGCCAGAGATGCGCACTGCGTAGCGCTTTACCAATGTAGGAGGTTCGCAAGCATAGAAAATTAGTTCAAGGAGAGGGGCCAGTAACGGGTTGGCGGAGGGCTACCTAATACATAAAACACTACTAACCTTCTTTAGGTATGCGCGGAAAAAATCAGTGCAGGCGGTTACGTGGTCAACAGGTCTTGTTTGTTCGGATGCACCCCTCCATTTTCTTGTTTAAGTCGAACTCTAAAAGCACTATTTCAACAAGCAAAGAAGTCTTCGTAAGAAGAGGAGCTGGAAGCAATTGCAGCACACCTTGAAACGTGCGTTGCTGAGGTCGGCCACTCTTGTACCGGCAACTGCGGTATTCATCACAACTGTGTGAGATTTTCGAAGGCACGAGGCACGTTTCCTCTGACAGCTTAATCTCTTGCGCTTTCTTCAGGAAATGCAAAAGCGTCTCAGCAAGCTCTGTCACAACCCGAGTGAGCCGCACCATGCAGGAATCGACCTGACCAACGGGAAATCTTAGTCTGGGGTTTAGCTATTAGCTAAAAAGTAGAGACAGTAGGAAACGATCCTCACCGCCTCCGTAAGACCAGCTATCATGTTGGATAACATTCACCAGCTGTCTGACGATGAGACCAGATGGCTGTAGAACGCTCGACAGCGTTTGCGCAATCGTCTTCCCTTCTTCAACATCGGGCCTTACATTCCCCATTTTGCAAGAGATGAACGTCTAAATGATAAGATTTGGTTTCTATACCGGGTTTTCCCTTTCCCAAGCAGAAATGGAAAACCAACGTGGTAATCTGCCAGAATATCGTGCTGGCAGATGGCGAGTCCAAGCGTTCCCAGGGACAAGTTGTCCTTCGTCATCAGTATGTTCTTAGTTTTTTCAGCGAATCCTGCGCTGGCTGAACATTCATCACGCCGGAAGAATGTGGTCTCGGTGACTGGGACGACAGCTGTGAGGAAGCGCCGGAGTGCTCGTGGTCCATGAGTTCCATGACGACAGAGGTGTCCCCTCTCGAGATGGTCGTGAATCTGAAAAGCTCATACTTTTTGGGGTTCGAGCGGGCCAAGCATCTTTAGAAATTCATCAACCCATCGATGTATATATATGTATATGTATATACATATATAATATCGCAAGTACATATATATACAATAATAATAATGAAGAAGGAAAACACGCAGCAAACTCCGAACATGGGGGTTGATGAGCATAGCAAGGTGACACAACGGGACATTCGGGGCGGAGAGTCGTTGGATACACCGCCCTCAGAAAGGGTCGGGCCGAGGACAAGATGTCCGGGTCCCTGCCATCACATGGAGGCATCGCATTTCTAATTCTGCAATATTTTTTGGTGCACCTTTGACTACGAATAGAAGAGGGAACCTGAGGTTTCACCTTCCTGTTCCCAAATCGCAGGCGAGATCAAACTTCCTTACTTATAGAAATCTTAAGGACTTGAAGTTATTATTAGTTATTATTAGGTGAGAATGAGATTATCATAAACATGTCTGTGAATTTGTTCAAGTCCTTAATGGTACGTGAAAAGTTATGCTAATGGTGCTGTGCTTAATTTTATGTTTGTTGTAAATTTGTGTGATCTAGTATTTCTCTATGTGTCATTACTTATGTAATGCATGAGTATGCTCATGTCTGATAAATAAATAATAATAATAAATAGAAATCGCACTGCATCACCCTCGCTTTCTTGAAGGTATGTCATGCGGAAGGCCTCTTCTACGCCTGCTGTGAGGAGTTTAGATCCGACTCGACATCGGAGCAGTACTCCGCAAAGTTTGGGGGAAGGAGTGGCCCTTGGTGGATGACGTCTTTAAGGCTGAATTCGCCATTTCGTTTCGATGAAGCGTCAAAGACAATTCGGCCTTTAGTTGCATGACTGCTGGGCTTGAATACTCCTTGGTGCGGCGTGTAATATTTCGGCGAGTGATCTTTTTGAAATGCCTGAACTTCTTCGACGATTTGTGGACGTATTTGGTCTTCTATGATGTTGCTGTACTGAACCCACTGATCTTCTGTTTTATTAGGAAATGCCTTGTAGAGTTAAAGGAGTCGGCCAAGCACGATTCCATAGTTATTGGCTAGTTGATTTTTGTTAGATTTCCATGGGAACTGAACAGGGAATCTTCGAAAGTGTTGGTGGTTGTAAGAGCTGCATTGGACTCAAGAATCGTGAATCGTTCGGAATTAGCAGTAGCCCCGATACTATTGGACCGAAGAAAGTTTGTTGAAGGTATAGACCTGATGGGAGTTGGATAGCTGGTGAACAGTAATCTACAATGGCAGTAAAGCAATCGATTCCGAGTTGGAGCTCTGAAGTGATATTGCTTTGATGACTTTCTAAGTCTGTAGTGTGCATTTTTGTTAGGATGTAAGAGAGGTCTTCAGGTAACATTGGTTCTAATGAGATGGGGCGGTGAGATAGGTCTTGTGAAAAGAAGAACTCCGATGAATTCACCGTTGTAGTAAAATAGTGGTACGTGAATTCGGTGAGTGTTGATATTTTCAGCCCGTCCTCCGAATGTGCAGAACTTCAGAATTTGTTCTCGTTGAGTTTGGAGATGAAGTCGTCGAGCGGCGATGGATGTGATGAAGGAGGGCTCTGCTGCCGGGTCGAGGAGGTCGACGAGCCTTTCGAATTCCTTTGTACTCTCGTTTTGAATATGAACTGTAACTGTCATGAGTCGTGATATCCACTGAGGGTCAGAATGGATTTGTTCGCTGTGTTGTTTTAATTTTGTTCGTGGTTCATGGTTGCATTTCGTGTAGAGTCATCTTCGGCTGATGAAGTTGCGCTAGTGTGGCAGATGAAGCTGACTTGTTTGCTCTGACTCGAAGAAGATCTTGATGGGATTCGGGCATTTCTTGATGGGAAATCGACTCTGTGAGGTGAAGGGGATTGTGGTTATTGCGATTATATATGTTGTGTAGCCTTAGTTATAGAGGTTGCTCTATATTTGTGTCTATCCCTATTTTGATCATTTATAAATGGTCGCGAAGAAGTGACGCGTTGTGCGGAAGGGGAATGTTGGCGAGCATATGGCGACTGTAACTGTGGACTGCGAATGGTGAGTAAGCTTTAGTATATCTGCGAGGCAAGCGTTGAGCGGAACAAGAACGCCTGTGATCGTTATTATTCCGCTTAGGACGTGCGACTGAAGTAGAAGTTTTGGTTGCGTAAAAGCGACTTTTAAGGCATAGTATTGGATGGTGGAGTCCATTGCATCACACATTCTTCTGCTACATTCGAAACTAATGTGCCGTTTACTGAAACACATCCAGCAGCCGCGTTTAGTTTTAGATCCCAGTTCTGAATTTGTCGAATGGTTGAGGATATTCGGGGCAGACGAGGAATTCATGACTGCCGTTGCATCCTGTGCAGCGAGATTGAAATCGAGAAGATTGAACGCTGAATATGGTTGGATTGAGTGGTTTCTTGGTCTATATATTTTGAAACGACAAGTGAACTTGACGTGGAACGGCTGCTTCTAGATTCTGAAGGAGGTCTGACATGGTCGAGACCGAATTGGAGTCGTATTCGCGTTTGTCGACTTCTTCCTGTAGGCTGTATGGAAACTTGCCTAATACTGTTTGAAACCGACTTACAATGTCTACTGCTTCGACCTGTTTTCGCATTTCGGCTATT
Organism: Heligmosomoides polygyrus bakeri; assembly: GCA_947359475.1. Lineage (NCBI taxonomy): Eukaryota > Metazoa > Nematoda > Chromadorea > Rhabditida > Heligmosomidae > Heligmosomoides > Heligmosomoides polygyrus. The sequence continues at coordinate 97,821,205 of OX375865.1, read as the reverse complement.
AATGCTAATATGTCGTTCAGTGTGTTTTGCAGTTGTCGGGGATCGTCTATAGATATAGGAGTGAATGCAACTGTCGAAGAAGTATTGCTTTGGTTTGTCTGGAATCATGGTATTGTGATTTGGGTTAACTACTGCGAAACCATACGAATTGCCATTGCGTGGTGTCATTCGGAGCGCTCTAGCGGCGTCATGTTTGTAGCAACTTAGCAGAATGGATAGTTTTTCGAGATTGGAATAGGGTTGGTTGTGTACTAGTTTTTGGAAAAGTTCCCAGAAGGACTCGAATTCTGTGGCAATTGCATGAAACCCGGGTAATTGAAGCTCTCGGCCTTGAAGTCGTTGTAAAAAATGAGGCTGATTTTTGGCTGAGGCGTTTATGGTTTCTCCTGCTAGGGTTGTGATAGGATTTTTGATCGTTATGGTTGAGTTTGTGGGTGGAGACGTTTGGCCTAATGGTGCCGTGTGACTCTCCAGGATGATGATAGATGGTTTACCTGCGCTGTTTAAATTCAGGATGTCCATGGCTGTAACGCTTTCTCGACAGTCAAGTTCGAGTATACCTTGTTCGAGTTTGTGGCGTGTGTTAGAGCTGCTGTCGAGAATGGTATCGCTCTTGCGTTCAAGCCAGTAACTATCGAAGCTTGAATCAAGCTCTGCTCCTTGTTGGGAATTGTCGCGTAGATATTTGGATGGCTTGTTCTTTGTGAATGAGAGCATCTATTATATGTCAGACTTTTGAACTATTGAGTACGATGTATTTGAGAAGTTTGCTTGTTCTGTGGGGTATTGCCATGGTTCTTTGTATGCTTCGGCGTCTTGAATTAGGTCATGAAGTTCATGATTAAGTTGTTGCTTAACGCCTTTGAGGAAGAATGTGGAAGGAGCATGAAACATTGTGCGTCGGAGGCAGAAATGCCTGGAAGTGGCGGATCTGGGTTTATATACTTAGGTCCAGTGGGCGGTCCGAATTGCGGTAGTGGCGTGTCGCGAAGGCGTGGGAGTCGCTTGTGATTCACTTGTCGCATGCGGATAGAGTACTCAAACTTTCTGGTGGTAATTTCGCTCGAGCGGGTTTTGTTTCTGGGAGGGCGCCTGAAGATCGATAATAAATCACGTTCTTTGCGGACATGGTAGTTTTCGCATTTATTTTGCCTCGGCAGTTTTGCGGGAGCAGGGGTGTTTTTATGATCTGGTCGCGACCGTGATTTTGTGGCAGAGCAAAGAGCGCTTGGGAGGGAGCGCTTTTCTTGGCTTTTATGTATACGTATGCCGTGCACGGTTATGTTCATCGAATTTGATATGGACATTTGTTTCGTATTTGGCTAGCGATTTTCCTCTTTTTTTGTGGATCCTTGATTTGCGTGGCTTTCCCCCTACACTCTTTGTTTCGAGAAGTTAGCTCAGGCGGTTGTTTGGGGTTGCCGTTCCTAGACCATGCCTGGTCCCTTTCTAATGACCTGAAGGTTTGTTTGATTTGGTTTCCATGCTATTTTGACCGTTGGGGTTCATTCTATATTTCGCATGCGACTCTCTTCTCGAAGTATTTAACGGTTTTTGATGGTTCCGCATAGTAAGTAGTCTGCAGTGCTGGAACGAGGCAGCGAGGCGGGCTATCTCGGTGTATCTCGATCGAATGTTCGTTATTGTTATTGTATATATGTTTATTTATTTGTTGTTTTATGGAGATATGAAAAATGCGTGGTGAAGGCGGTAACGGCTTAAGCAAAATGCAGGTCGAGGTGTGCTTCCTGACACACTGAACCGGCCGTTGGCCAATGTGGTTGAAGCATGTTCATGATGGTGTATGTTTTCGTGAAGGGAACTGAACTTTGAATGTGGTAGGGGTATTAGTTTCTGTTAGTTATGAACAGAAACTAATACCCCTCTCGAGAATATTGCTGGTTTGTTTTGATTCTATGTATTGAAATCTGACAATTCGTCGAATTTTTCGAAAATGAGATCTGCTGAGATTCGTTAAAATGAGATCGATGAGTGAATGTAAAAGAGTTGATGAATGAGTACGGATTATGTGGGGCACTTGCTCGGTCATCGGAGTGAATTCATCGTTTGAGATCGTGATGTTCGATTTCAGGTATCGGTGTGGGATCGTAATGAATCGTGAGTCGTTTTCGAAAATGGGATTGAAGTGAAATATTCGGCCGATGCACCATGTCTAGAAGCTGTTGTGATTCTAGCTGTGATAGTTCGATGTTATGCGTTACCTTAATTGCGAGTGGCAGATATTGTAGGGCGTGAGTTGGATTCTGAGGGATCCGCAGGGTGCTCGTCCTCGGAGCGGTATAGAGCTGGTTAAGACGACTGCGTTCTTGAGGTGGTGAACAGTCCGGATGAGACGACTGCCGAGCAAATGCCCGTAGGCGCTGACTAGCGGCTTTTATAGAGCCGACATGCCCCTAGGGCGGTGGCGGCTCCGCCCCAGGACCCTCGCTGATCGCACTGTCGCGATAAACTCCGTTCTTCCAACATGAGCTAAGAATGAACATTCTATCAACTTTTCCGGTATTCTTTAATGTTTAACTGCGTAATACAGAATAATTCATGTGCGGCTCGATACACTTCGTCGTCTCATCACTATATAAATAAGTTTACCTTTCTGTAATGATTGGACATTAGTTAGAAGGTAATGGTAAGCTTTAAACTATCCATGCTGGATCTATCAACGAGTTAACTCGGGTATGTGAAGAAGAAAGGAAAACCTACCGACGATGCATTGATTATATACCTTACCCATCCATTCAATGAATGCTGCTAGAGGGAAGATACTCAGCGATGCTCGCGAGTATACAGTATTAGTAATAGTACTATGAAGTTGTACTACGCATATCGTTTTCTTCGCCGTCACCCTGACATCGATGAATCTTACTCCTGAGCCGTATTAATGAATGACTTTACCCAAGGTTGTATGGGTGGGTAGAAATTCAAGCATTTCCTGGAATTCACAAAAGCGTGAGGTGGGTTAATGATGGGGTAGAATTATATCATTCATCGAATTTTATCATACCATGGATACCAAAAATGCACTTTGACCACTATGGCAAACTTACTTTGCTTTACTTTGATACTTTGATGGTCCTTTTGTCGGCTGGAGGTCTTCTCAGCGGGGACCACAACTCTTCCAGACCGCTCAATCTCTGGCTGCTTGCATCCAGTGAGGCAGACTCCGCTCTCTGAAAGATCTTGAGAATGAGTCTGCCCATCGCGTTGGCGGTCGTCCCAGTGATCTCTTATGGTCTCTCGGGAGCCAATCTGTAACACGGAGACTCCATCTATCGTCCTTTCGTCGAAGCAGGTGTCCGGCCCAGCGATATTTGGACTTCTTCATGTACTGCAGCGGGTCTGCTAATTGCGACTTCTCCCGTAGCTCCGAGCTCCGTAGGCCTTGGAGATCCATCGGAAGACTACGACCTTCTCTCCAAAGGACTGTTGAAATGTGCTAGCAGCTCTCGCGAAGCCACATCACCGTCTGCTTCAAGACTCAATGCACTTGCGATTAAGCTCTTGGAGCAAAGAAGAGCTGTTAAACTGGATCCTGCTTCCCATCATTAAAAAGTCACCATCTCGAAGGCCTGTCCAATGTAGTGAAGGAGTCCATTAAAGCTCACAGAAGATTGAAGCTGTTAGAAGCGGCTGGGAAAGGTTCAAGCATAAAGCGCTGCAAACGAGATCTCTGCGATCAGAAGGCAATAATGTCAACCCTTGTGGATAAGGATGGAACAACGCAAACGTCCCGAAGAGCGATGGAGGCCATCGTTCAAGAATTCTACACAGATCTGTTCCGTTCTTCCATCACTGTCCCGAAATGCTTGATGCCACCAGCTGAGGAAGTACCTCCCATTCTGGAATCAGAAGTTGCTCATGCCATCAGAAAGATGAAACCAGGCACTGCTCCCGGATAGGACGGCATTTCTGCTGACCTCCTTCGTGCGGGTGGCAGTGCCCTCTGCTCACTTCTTGCCAAGCACTTCAACGTACCACTTTTACCTTCACCAGCACTTCTACCTTCGACTTGGTAGTATTCTGGACTCATAGAAGGAGTCGAAGTTCTAATCTTCAAAAAAGTTTGGCAGGAGGATATCAACAACTATCGACCCATCAGTCTTCTCTCGGTTGTGTACAAGATCTTCACAAAGATACTGCTCAATCGTATGGAGCGTTGCTTGGATGAGTATCAGCCAGTGGAGCAAGCAGGGTTTCGCAAGGATTTCTCCTGCATGGAATATATTCAGACTGTCTCACAACTCAAAGGAGCCGCGAGTACCACATCCCACTTGTCCTTGCCTTCGTGGATTATCGAAAAGCGTTCGACTCTGTATAAATCAATGCCATTCTGAACGTTTGTGCATGCTGGCATACCATCGCTCTACATCCGACTTCTCGACGAGTGCTTCTCGAACACATCGACTACCATCCAGTTGTTCGATCGAAAGCTTAAAATTCCTATCGGGAAAGGGGTACGGCAGGGAGACACGATTTCTCCTAAGCTATTCACAGCGCCACTCCAGGATGCCATGAAGGATTTGAACTGGGACGATAAAGGCTACCTTGTCGACGGTAAACGGATCAGCAACCTTCGCTTCGCCGACGATTGTTCTCATCTCTACCAGCACGGCAGAAGTCGAGGAAATGCTGAACGAGCTCAATGTGGCAGGTGTGAAGATAGGATTGGACATGAATATGTCCAAAACACAATTTATGGTCAACCAGTGGTGTGACGCGGGACTCGTAAGGTTAAATGGAGTCGCTCTGCAACGGGGCGACTCCTACGTCTATCTGGGAAGAGAGCTGAACATGGATAACGACCTCGCTCCTGAAATCGCCTGCAGGAGACGCGCAGTATGGGCAGCCTTCAGTTCGATTCGCGAAGTCGCCGATCAGGTCAAGGATGCCGGCTTCAGGGCCTCGATATTCAATGCCTCTGTACTGACTGCGACGTGTTACGCGACGGAAACCTGGCCCGACAACAAGGCAATCGCCAGAACAATGCAAACTATGCATCGTGCACTGGACAGATGTCTTCTGAGGACAAGCCTTCGTCAGCAATAACAAGAAGGCCTACTATGGCAAACTTATCCGTTAATATTAACTCATTACCGAATCCGGCCTGTGGTTATTTTTGAGATCACACTATAAGTGCTCAATGAAGTCCTACACCAAGGTGTTCAGTGCTGGCCTGTAGCCAAAGAAATTGAGGGTGCTCCATTGCAATGGAAACTAATATGATTTGAACGGCGGGAGTCATGCGTTCGGACCGCTTTCCCGACGATGAGACAGAGGTTTGGTGTTGCCCCAGTAGCAGGGAAATGGCGCGAAACTCGTTAAGGATATTGTGACTACGTCTTCAGCCTAAACGACACCGTCCGTGACATTGACCTGAACCTTAAGGTGCCTGGAAAGCGGCCCTAAAAACACTATAAGCAGCATTTGTTGATATATTGCATTTCGAGCGGTTCCATTTGGTGTTCTCGAGAGCTGCTGTCGCTGTTGGACCATTGACAATCGTTCAAATCGTTACGACGTTAGAAGCTCAGTTCTGTAAGATTGTGTTCCGAAGAGTATCCTCCTAGTGCTCCTTCGTCCTACAAAGACTGGATAAGACAAGGAAAGAGCGCATCTATTTGAAAGAGGGGGACCTGTAGGTGAAAATCAGCAAACAAGCAAACACCAAAGCCTACACATGTCGCCTTTAAGCGCTAAAGTTGTGGCGGGTACCACAACCATAGCGACGCCACAGCTCCACACTATGAGCTATACCTGTGTGCTGGACCTCATAGGTTTCCTTATTTGTAGGTCTTTAATTGCCCTGGCACGAAGTGGTTTGCTTCCGAGACCCTGAATCAATTCGAGGTTTACGTAAGAGCAGACGTCCTGGTCCCCGCTCTCCCCCCCCCCTGCCGACGACTGCGCTATGGGCGCTCACACGCACGAAATTCAAATAGTGGTCGATGCCAATTTCGATTAACAATATAGCCGTTGATACCAATTTTGATTAACAGGTATGATGCAACGTCAAAACCTTTGCTAAAACATTTACAAATGTGAAAACAGCTTTAGGCCTCTTTATTAAATTGAATGACAGCCGTTGGACTATTTGCAGAATCCACAAGATTTGGCACATGTACTTTTCTTAAGGCTCTCGGAAAAGACAGGGTTAGTGCAGTAGTCACGAAGTCTATTGATTGGACACCTGCAAAAGGATTTTATAGGAAATTAGGAAAAATTGGAACCAAAGAAGCTTACCAAGGTCGATCCATGCAAGACGAGGAACTGGTGGACACTATAGGCTGTGGACGAGAAGGTGGAAGACCGGAGGAGACTGCAATTCAAACGATGATGAATCACAAACTTTTCTCAGAGAGCGTTGAGCGTGTTACCAATGCGGTATTCCAAGATCGTTTGTGTCTCATAAATTCTGTTATACGTTATAATCGGAACCAGATTGGAATCAGAAATAAGAGATACACCGGCGTCTTCTTCGGAGCAGAATCTGAACTAAGCGCGTTGGAGCACATTGTCTGGTTAACTGCATAGAAATCGCGTTCGCATCATCACTAGCCTGTAACCAGTAAGCTTCTGGTCTTTGTGCGTCTTAATTTCCACCGCCGCGTACGTGCACCCATCAACGGACACTCCTTTTGAAAAACTCTTGATCTTCACTTCAATTCTTGAGCCAACAGGTGCCTTAAGTTTGTGGTGAAGAACAAGGATATCTTGATTTCTAACTGATCAATGAGTTTGTATGAGCAATAGTGTTCAAAACTCCTTCAAACGCACCTTAATCCAATAATTGCAGAACATGAAGTCTTCTCTGGGACTCGTGCCAGCGAGCTTGTTACCAAGTCTGTCAGTCAATGTTTGAGGCTGAGTCTTTGCCTCGAGCTCGGCACCGCATCCTGGAGGCTGAAGCGATAGAACACCATCTTCATCCAGCACGAAGAGTCAGTGAGATTGCTTATGTAGCAAATGGACCTACTCGACGATCGCAGAAAGGGCCTCCGTATCCGCTTGGACATACGCATTTGGTACAGTCGCGCGGATTTAGGAATCCCCCGTTTTTGCACATATTACTTCGCCCAGTACATTTCTCTGGAAAAAACAAAAGCTTCATCCTAGAAATGTAATTGGAGTTTACAGCTGAAATCCCTAACGTACTCATGCACTCGTAGTGAGTGTTCAGCATGAGCTTTTCGTAGAATGAAATTATAGGCGATCCAAGAGTTTCCGCGTAGGACGAGTCATGAGGGAGCATGGAAGGTTTTCCGTTGTAAGTCGCACTGAAATCAGGTTGATTGTTGTGCGATCTGCCACCTCAGCAAAGACAACAATTGCTTTCTAAATTCGAACCTCATTGCCCCATAATGCATGATACTGCCAGGGTCATAAGTTATGCCATAATTGTCGTTGGTGAACGTGGTTTGCTTCGTGAATTGGCTCACCCAATCGGGCTGAAAGAATAACCTAGCGAGATTATGAGGAAAAGCAACTGTGTGCAACAACACACCTTAATGTTTGCCACGTTGACAGTTATGAACTGGTCACGATCATATCGGGACTGCGTGTGGTAAAGACCGAGTGCATGACCTAGCTCATGCGCGGCTGTTCCCACCTAAAAACGTTGGTCATTTTTCTCGTCGACATTTCTTTACGATGTAAACTTCTAAACTCTTACCGACTCACAACCTTGACCAAGGGAAAGGTCCTGTACCTCTCCACCTGTTCTACCAACATATGACCAACATCCGTCCTCCATAAAGACCCGTATTTTGTTGGGCCCTGCAATAAGACGGTTTATTACTCTACCCGCAGTGACCGCTTTATTTCAGTATACCAGTTGAGCTCTCGTAGAAGTCAATACAGGTGTCCTTTCGCCACTCCTCAGTAGCCTTTCTGAAGACGCTTTTAACCAGAGGACCTAAATTTCATAGGGCACTGCCGAAAGGCTCGAGATGACTAATGCGTTGGCTTTGAGCTCACTTGCATTCGAATCGAAAAAGTAGTACACTCCGTTCTGCCATGTAGTTCTCGGATAGTTTTTGTCCCTGAAAGCTTGCCGCTTTGCACGGCTGCTGGCCTCCTCCTCAATATCGGCCGTGATCTCATCAGCTTGGATTCTTCAAAGGAGGTAGTATTAGAGCTGAGAACCTACTATTGCAAACCAATTTAGCTGACATACTGTGTAAGAACAATGTCGCCTTGGTAGAGGAGTTCTGAAACGTTCTTGTTGAGGTTGATTTCCCCAATGGAGTCTCCTACGGCTTGAATACGGTCTTTCTTGATACTAAGCAATCGCTAAAATTGATCTGAATAAACCTATTCTTTCTTGCGGATAGCTGCAAATGGATACCTTCATTTTTTCCTCAAACGCCGCTTTTGCCTCGGGAGATAGTGTGAGCTTGTCCATAAGCTTCTTCTTCATTCCGTCAAATTTTTCTCGGATTTGAAGAATGCTTGTATTGTTCAAAATCTGAATCACCACAAACAGCTTTTGGAACATCCAGCCAACTACGAAAATTAACGTATAATGAAGCTAATTACGTTTTTGAACTTTCGGAAGGCATCTTTTAGTTTGCCTCCAAGAGATCCATTCTCAAAAATCTCCTTGACTTTTCCTCTCGCTGAGTCAAGCAAACCGGCATTAGTGACTGCGACGAGAAGCAGCACAAGCAGTGCTAGCCTCATGCTAAAGTATGATTGTTATTCTAGAAAAACAAAGAGAATCGTAGGCTAGTAATTGCTGATTCGATATCGCACGCACACCTGTCCTCCTTTTATTCCGTAGTTTTCGACACTGAGGTTAACATATGAGTCACGACATTTGGTAAAACAGCTGTTGCAACATCATCACAGCTCTCTTTTGCGGTTGGCATTGATTTCGCAGTGAAAGTAAATGCCGTTCCCCAATGACCTCAGATTATCTTGATTCATAGAGTCTCGGCAGAGGAACGCTCTGGCTCTGGCTATAGCAAAGCATAGGTTTCTTGCGCTCATCATAACAGAGCCAGAAATGGTCGTGAAGTTGTGGTTCTGGCTGCAACGTGGAAGCATCGGAACCTAACCAGGGATTTTTTGATTTTTCCTATGGAACTTTGAATGGTGACCTATGTTGATGCATTGTGATACTTTTTACAAAGCATTGGTTAAAATTCCAAAGTGCACCTCCCTAACAAGTTTTGACCTGTATGACTTTTCAATTGTTTACAAAAACAATCCCATTTCCCTGCCTTGGTAGTACTTCAATTTCAACATAAAGAGGTTAAAAACGGATGCCAAATTACGGTTCAACACATCAAATAACTTCCATTTTCAAATGTTGTGCGAAAGCGGTGATCCTGCTCTCATTATCCTTAGTCTCCCATACACACCGTTACCCACCGTCTTCACCCAAAACCTCAAAGATGGATATTGGATTCATGATCCGTACTACCTCCTCCACCATCGTCGCCTACGCCTTCGCACGACTTTCTATACCGCTGCAGTCAAGATCATCGCTGTCACCTATTCTGTTCTATGACCGTAGGTGTCCAAAGTTTTCGAATAGCGAAGCTACTGCATACATCTAACCATCCGAATCGGGTTGCTACTCTTTCGTAGTGTCAGAAAGAAATATCGAAAAATTTTAAATATTCATTGCTAGCGAGAAAATAAGATTTCAGATTTTCTAGGTTGTCTAATACAGTGAACAGGCACATTCAGGAGATTCGTTCAAGAGTAAAGCGAATGGGCGATTCGATAGCGGTGCAGGCTCGCGCAAGCGGAGTCGAGGTTCGGTTTTGTGGTTGATGTTTATGCACTCTTAGCATATTGTAAAGGTACAGTGCATTTTGCCTTGGTATCTACCTTCTTTGCTTTATAACCTGGTTTTATCACCCAAACTCTCGTTATATTATGTCCATGACCCCTCTGTAGTATAGCATTAGTTTTAGTTTCCAAAATTTCTTATTGTGGCTTCATTTGCAAACCTGATCGGCAACTACTGCTTGGAAATGTCATTAAGATGTGCTAAGCGTCTTTAGGATTTCTATATAAAGCGCTTTTTTGTGGCTCCTACTAATTCTACTAGCCTTTGTGAAATCTCGAATGCTTTATCCATTCGAGTTGTTGGTCACCTTGCTGCCTGTTCTTGTTCTCAACTACTCTCCCTACTCTAGGAGAAGGAAAGAGGTTGGAGACAACATCACAGATGTAGGCGTTCTCTCACAACTCTAGAGGTGCAATTTTAGACAAAAATTTCTCCAAGGCGTTATCTTGGTTGGTGTTGTTCTTGCATGTTTATTACTGAACAGAACAAAGACGATTTCATGCATCGTGCATCGTTTTTGCATTGTCAGCCCTGATCGATTTGCTACGGTATTTGCCATCTTCGACCAACCCTGAAGTCTACAGAAAATTTGAAAAAGAGCGCCCAGTAGGTGAATAAGCTCCCCTGTCACTTCATTCACCTATCGAACTGTGAAAAATTTGCTCCATATGCTAGCCTAAGTGGTAACCATTCTCTTTTTCATTCTTAGACATCTATGCTTCCACGTTGCAGCCAGAACCACAACTTCACGACCATTTCTGGCTCTGTTATGATGAGCGCAAGAAACCTATGCTTTGCTATAGC
>OX375865.1:97135343-97167984 GCA_947359475.1 Heligmosomoides polygyrus bakeri | reverse complement strand
TCCGCTATATGAAGCAGCAAAGGAGCTGGGGCGTACTTCGGGAGGGTTGGTGCAGCGCTACAACACGGCGAGGGGCGATGAATTACTCATCACTGAGACCTTTCTGAGCGGCATGCTGCAGGTGGTTCGCTTTCCTGACAGTAAAGAGATCTACGGCTGTTTGCAGTGGTCTGAGCTCTGGAGCTGACTGCTCCGCAAAAAGCCACTCAGCTTTGGCGAAATGGTTGCGCCGGTCGAGCTTTTATCGAAGGGAATTCGAGACATTGTTGATAACCCTACGACTCCCGACCAAGCGCAGCTTGCGTCTGTTCTGTCCGCTATATGAAGCAGCAAAGGAGCTGGGGCGTACTTCGGGAGGGTTGGTGCAGCGCTACAACACGGCGAGGGGCGATGGATTACTCATCGCTGAGACCTTTCTGAGCGGCATGCTGCAGGTGGTTCGCTTTCCCGACAGTAAAGATATCTACGGCTGTTTGCAGTGGTCTGAACTCTGGAGCAGACTGCACCGAAAAAAGACTACTCAGCGTTGGCGAAAAGGTTGCGCCGGTCGAGCTTTTGTCGAAGGGAATTCGAGACATTGTTGATAACCCTACGACTCCGGACCAAGCGTGGCTTGCGTCTGTTCTGCCCGCTATATGAAGTAGCAAAGGAGCTGGGGCGTACTTCGGGAGGGTTGGTGCAGCGCTACAACACGGCGAGGGGCGATGGATTACTCATCGCTGAGACCTTTCTTAGCGGCATGCTGCAGGTGGTTCGCTTTCTCGACAGTAAAGAGATCTACGGCTGTTTGCAGTGGTCTGAGCTCTGGAGCAGACCCACTCAGCTCTGGCAAAAGGCCACTCAGCTCTGGCGAAAAGGTTGCGCCGGTCGAGCTTTTGTCGAAGGGAATTCGAGACATTGTGGATAACCCTACGACTACGGACCAAGCGCGGCATGCGTCTGTTCTGTCCGCCATATGAAGCAGCGGAGGAGCTGGGGCGTACTTCGGGAGGGTTGGTGCAGCGCTACAACACGGCGAGGGGCGATGGATTACTCATCGCTGAGACCTTTCTTAGCGGCATGCTGCAGGTGGTTCGCTTTCTCGACAGTAAAGAGATCTACGGCTGTTTGCAGTGGTCTGAGCTCTGGAGCAGACTGCTCCGCAAAAAGCCACTCAGCTCTGGCGAAAAGGTTGCGCCGGTCGAGCTTTTGTCGAAGGGAATTCGAGACATTGTTGATAACCCTACGACTCCGGACCAAGCGCAGCTTGCGTCTGTTCTGTCCGCTATATGAAGCAGCAAAGGAGCTGGGGCGTACTTCGGGAGGGTTGGTGCAGCGCTACAACCCGGCGAGGGGCGATGGATTACTCATCGCTGAGACCTTTCTGAGCGGCATGCTGCAGGTGGTTCGCTTTCTCGACAGTAAAGAGATCTACGGCTGTTTGCAGAGGTCTGAGCTCTGGAGCAGACTGCTCCGCAAAAAGCCACTCAGCTCTGGCGAAAAGGTTGCGCCGGTCGAGCTTTTGTCGAAGGGAATTCGAGACATTGTTGATAACCCTACGACTCCGGACCAAGCGCAGCTTGCGTCTGTTCTGTCCGCTATATGAAGCAGCGGAGGAGCTGGGGCGTACTTCGGGAGGGTTGGTGCAGCGCTACAACACGGCGAGGGGCGATGGATTACTCATCGCTGAGACCTTTCTTAGCGGCATGCTGCAGGTGGTTCGCTTTCTCGACAGTAAAGAGATCTACGGCTGTTTGCAGTGGTCTGAGCTCTGGAGCAGACTGCTCCGCAAAAAGCCACTCAGCTCTGGCGAAAAGGTTGCGCCGGTCGAGCTTTTGTCGAAGGGAATTCGAGACATTGTTGATAACCCTACGACTCCGGACCAAGCGCAGCTTGCGTCTGTTCTGTCCGCTATATGAAGCAGCAAAGGAGCTGGGGCGTACTTCGGGAGGGTTGGTGCAGCGCTACAACACAGCGAGGGGCGATGGATTACTCATCGCTGAGACCTTTCTGAGCGGCATGCTGCAGGTGGTTCGCTTTCCCGACAGTAAAGATATCTACGGCTGTTTGCAGTGGTCTGAACTCTGGAGCAGACTGCACCGCAAAAAGACCACTCAGCGTTGGCGAAAAGGTTGCGCCGGTCGAGCTTTGTCGAAGGGAATTCGAGACATTGTTGATAACCCTACGACTCCGGACCAAGCGCAGCTTGCGTCTGTTCTGTCCGCTATATGAAGCAGCAAAGGAGCTGGGGCGTACTTCGGGAGGGTTGGTGCAGCGCTACAACACGGCGAGGGGCGATGGATTACTCATCACTGAGACCTTTCTGAGCGGCATGCTGCAGGTGGTTCGCTTTCCCGACAGTAAACAGATCTACGGCTGCTTGCAGTGGTCTGAACTCTGGAGCAGACTGCACCGCAAAAAGACCACTCAGCGTTGGCGAAAAGGTTGCGCCGGTCGAGCTTTTGTCGAAGGGAATTCGAGACATTGTTGATAACCCTACGACTCCGGACCAAGCGCAGCTTGCGTCTGTTCTGTCCGCTATATGAAGCAGCAAAGGAGCTGGGGCGTACTTCGGGAGGGTTGGTGCAGCGCTACAACACGGCGAGGGGCGATGGATTACTCATCGCTGAGACCTTTCTGAGCGGCATGCTGCAGGTGGTTCGCTTTCCCGACAGTAAACAGATCTACGGCTGTTTGCTGTGGTCTGAACTCTGGAGCAGACTGCACCGAAAAAAGACTACTCAGCGTTGGCGAAAAGGCTGCGCCGGTCGAGCTTTTGTCGAAGGGAATTCGAGACATTGTTGATAACCCTACGACTCCGGACCAAGCGTGGCTTGCGTCTGTTCTGCCCGCTATATGAAGTAGCAAAGGAGCTGGGGCGTACTTCGGGAGGGTTGGTGCAGCGCTACAACACGGCGAGGGGCGATGGATTACTCATCGCTGAGACCTTTCTTAGCGGCATGCTGCAGGTGGTTCGCTTTCTCGACAGTAAAGAGATCTACGGCTGTTTGCAGTGGTCTGAGCTCTGGAGCAGACTGCACCGGAAAAAGACCACTCAGCGTTGGCGAAAAGGTTGCGCCGGTCGAGCTTTTGTCGAAGGGAATTCGAGACATTGTGGATAACCCTACGACTCCGGACCAAGCGCGGCATGCGTCTGTTCTGTCCGCTATATGAAGCAGCGGAGGAGCTGGGGCGTACTTCGGGAGGGTTGGTGCAGCGCTACAACACGGCGAGGGGCGATGGATTACTCATCGCTGAGACCTTTCTTAGCGGCATGCTGCAGGTGGTTCGCTTTCTCGACAGTAAAGAGATCTACGGCTGTTTGCAGTGGTCTGAGCTCTGGAGCAGACCCACTCAGCTCTGGCAAAAGGCCACTCAGCTCTGGCGAAAAGGTTGCGCCGGTCGAGCTTTTGTCGAAGGGAATTCGAGACATTGTGGATAACCCTACGACTACGGACCAAGCGCGGCATGCGTCTGTTCTGTCCGCTATATGAAGCAGCGGAGGAGCTGGGGCGTACTTCGGGAGGGTTGGTGCAGCGCTACAACACGGCGAGGGGCGATGGATTACTCATCGCTGAGACCTTTCTTAGCGGCATGCTGCAGGTGGTTCGCTTTCTCGACAGTAAAGAGATCTACGGCTGTTTGCAGTGGTCTGAGCTCTGGAGCAGACTGCTCCGCAAAAAGCCACTCAGCTCTGGCGAAAAGGTTGCGCCGGTCGAGCTTTTGTCGAAGGGAATTCGAGACATTGTTGATAACCCTACGACTCCCGACCAAGCGCAGCTTGCGTCTGTTCTGTCCGCTATATGAAGCAGCAAAGGAGCTGGGGCGTACTTCGGGAGGGTTGGTGCAGCGCTACAACACAGCGAGGGGCGATGGATTACTCATCGCTGAGACCTTTCTGAGCGGCATGCTGCAGGTGGTTCGCTTTCCCGACAGTAAAGATATCTACGGCTGTTTGCAGTGGTCTGAACTCTGGAGCAGACTGCACCGCAAAAAGACCACTCAGCGTTGGCGAAAAGGTTGCGCCGGTCGAGCTTTGTCGAAGGGAATTCGAGACATTGTTGATAACCCTACGACTCCGGACCAAGCGCAGCTTGCGTCTGTTCTGTCCGCTATATGAAGCAGCAAAGGAGCTGGGGCGTACTTCGGGAGGGTTGGTGCAGCGCTACAACACGGCGAGGGGCGATGGATTACTCATCACTGAGACCTTTCTGAGCGGCATGCTGCAGGTGGTTCGCTTTCCCGACAGTAAACAGATCTACGGCTGCTTGCAGTGGTCTGAACTCTGGAGCAGACTGCACCGCAAAAAGACCACTCAGCGTTGGCGAAAAGGTTGCGCCGGTCGAGCTTTTGTCGAAGGGAATTCGAGACATTGTTGATAACCCTACGACTCCGGACCAAGCGCAGCTTGCGTCTGTTCTGTCCGCTATATGAAGCAGCAAAGGAGCTGGGGCGTACTTCGGGAGGGTTGGTGCAGCGCTACAACACGGCGAGGGGCGATGGATTACTCATCGCTGAGACCTTTCTGAGCGGCATGCTGCAGGTGGTTCGCTTTCCCGACAGTAAACAGATCTACGGCTGTTTGCTGTGGTCTGAACTCTGGAGCAGACTGCACCGAAAAAAGACTACTCAGCGTTGGCGAAAAGGCTGCGCCGGTCGAGCTTTTGTCGAAGGGAATTCGAGACATTGTTGATAACCCTACGACTCCGGACCAAGCGTGGCTTGGGTCTGTTCTGCCCGCTATATGAAGTAGCAAAGGAGCTGGGGCGTACTTCGGGAGGGTTGGTGCAGCGCTACAACACGGCGAGGGGCGATGGATTACTCATCGCTGAGACCTTTCTTAGCGGCATGCTGCAGGTGGTTCGCTTTCTCGACAGTAAAGAGATCTACGGCTGTTTGCAGTGGTCTGAGCTCTGGAGCAGACTGCACCGGAAAAAGACCACTCAGCGTTGGCGAAAAGGTTGCGCCGGTCGAGCTTTTGTCGAAGGGAATTCGAGACATTGTGGATAACCCTACGACTCCGGACCAAGCGCGGCATGCGTCTGTTCTGTCCGCTATATGAAGCAGCGGAGGAGCTGGGGCGTACTTCGGGAGGGTTGGTGCAGCGCTACAACACGGCGAGGGGCGATGGATTACTCATCGCTGAGACCTTTCTTAGCGGCATGCTGCAGGTGGTTCGCTTTCTCGACAGTAAAGAGATCTACGGCTGTTTGCAGTGGTCTGAGCTCTGGAGCAGACCCACTCAGCTCTGGCAAAAGGCCACTCAGCTCTGGCGAAAAGGTTGCGCCGGTCGAGCTTTTGTCGAAGGGAATTCGAGACATTGTGGATAACCCTACGACTACGGACCAAGCGCGGCATGCGTCTGTTCTGTCCGCTATATGAAGCAGCGGAGGAGCTGGGGCGTACTTCGGGAGGGTTGGTGCAGCGCTACAACACGGCGAGGGGCGATGGATTACTCATCGCTGAGACCTTTCTTAGCGGCATGCTGCAGGTGGTTCGCTTTCTCGACAGTAAAGAGATCTACGGCTGTTTGCAGTGGTCTGAGCTCTGGAGCAGACTGCTCCGCAAAAAGCCACTCAGCTCTGGCGAAAAGGTTGCGCCGGTCGAGCTTTTGTCGAAGGGAATTCGAGACATTGTTGATAACCCTACGACTCCCGACCAAGCGCAGCTTGCGTCTGTTCTGTCCGCTATATGAAGCAGCAAAGGAGCTGGGGCGTACTTCGGGAGGGTTGGTGCAGCGCTACAACACGGCGAGGGGCGATGGATTACTCATCGCTGAGACCTTTCTGAGCGGCATGCTGCAGGTGGTTCGCTTTCCCGACAGTAAAGATATCTACGGCTGTTTGCAGTGGTCTGAACTCTGGAGCAGACTGCACCGAAAAAAGACTACTCAGCGTTGGCGAAAAGGTTGCGCCGGTCGAGCTTTTGTCGAAGGGAATTCGAGACATTGTTGATAACCCTACGACTCCGGACCAAGCGTGGCTTGCGTCTGTTCTGCCCGCTATATGAAGTAGCAAAGGAGCTGGGGCGTACTTCGGGAGGGTTGGTGCAGCGCTACAACACGGCGAGGGGCGATGGATTACTCATCGCTGAGACCTTTCTTAGCGGCATGCTGCAGGTGGTTCGCTTTCTCGACAGTAAAGAGATCTACGGCTGTTTGCAGTGGTCTGAGCTCTGGAGCAGACCCACTCAGCTCTGGCAAAAGGCCACTCAGCTCTGGCGAAAAGGTTGCGCCGGTCGAGCTTTTGTCGAAGGGAATTCGAGACATTGTGGATAACCCTACGACTACGGACCAAGCGCGGCATGCGTCTGTTCTGTCCGCTATATGAAGCAGCGGAGGAGCTGGGGCGTACTTCGGGAGGGTTGGTGCAGCGCTACAACACGGCGAGGGGCGATGGATTACTCATCGCTGAGACCTTTCTTAGCGGCATGCTGCAGGTGGTTCGCTTTCTCGACAGTAAAGAGATCTACGGCTGTTTGCAGTGGTCTGAGCTCTGGAGCAGACTGCTCCGCAAAAAGCCACTCAGCTCTGGCGAAAAGGTTGCGCCGGTCGAGCTTTTGTCGAAGGGAATTCGAGACATTGTTGATAACCCTACGACTCCGGACCAAGCGCAGCTTGCGTCTGTTCTGTCCGCTATATGAAGCAGCAAAGGAGCTGGGGCGTACTTCGGGAGGGTTGGTGCAGCGCTACAACACGGCGAGGGGCGATGGATTACTCATCGCTGAGACCTTTCTGAGCGGCATGCTGCAGGTGGTTCGCTTTCCCGACAGTAAACAGATCTACGGCTGTTTGCTGTGGTCTGAACTCTGGAGCAGACTGCACCGCAAAAAGACCACTCAGCGTTGGCGAAAAGGTTGCGCCGGTCGAGCTTTGTCGAAGGGAATTCGAGACATTGTTGATAACCCTACGACTCCGGACCAAGCGCAGCTTGCGTCTGTTCTGTCCGCTATATGAAGCAGCAAAGGAGCTGGGGCGTACTTCGGGAGGGTTGGTGCAGCGCTACAACACGGCGAGGGGCGATGGATTACTCATCACTGAGACCTTTCTGAGCGGCATGCTGCAGGTGGTTCGCTTTCCCGACAGTAAACAGATCTACGGCTGCTTGCAGTGGTCTGAACTCTGGAGCAGACTGCACCGCAAAAAGACCACTCAGCGTTGGCGAAAAGGTTGCGCCGGTCGAGCTTTTGTCGAAGGGAATTCGAGACATTGTTGATAACCCTACGACTCCGGACCAAGCGCAGCTTGCGTCTGTTCTGTCCGCTATATGAAGCAGCAAAGGAGCTGGGGCGTACTTCGGGAGGGTTGGTGCAGCGCTACAACACGGCGAGGGGCGATGGATTACTCATCGCTGAGACCTTTCTGAGCGGCATGCTGCAGGTGGTTCGCTTTCCCGACAGTAAACAGATCTACGGCTGTTTGCTGTGGTCTGAACTCTGGAGCAGACTGCACCGCAAAAAGACCACTCAGCGTTGGCGAAAAGGTTGCGCCGGTCGAGCTTTGTCGAAGGGAATTCGAGACATTGTTGATAACCCTACGACTCCGGACCAAGCGCAGCTTGCGTCTGTTCTGTCCGCTATATGAAGCAGCAAAGGAGCTGGGGCGTACTTCGGGAGGGTTGGTGCAGCGCTACAACACGGCGAGGGGCGATGGATTACTCATCACTGAGACCTTTCTGAGCGGCATGCTGCAGGTGGTTCGCTTTCCCGACAGTAAACAGATCTACGGCTGCTTGCAGTGGTCTGAACTCTGGAGCAGACTGCACCGCAAAAAGACCACTCAGCGTTGGCGAAAAGGTTGCGCCGGTCGAGCTTTTGTCGAAGGGAATTCGAGACATTGTTGATAACCCTACGACTCCGGACCAAGCGCAGCTTGCGTCTGTTCTGTCCGCTATATGAAGCAGCAAAGGAGCTGGGGCGTACTTCGGGAGGGTTGGTGCAGCGCTACAACACGGCGAGGGGCGATGGATTACTCATCGCTGAGACCTTTCTGAGCGGCATGCTGCAGGTGGTTCGCTTTCCCGACAGTAAACAGATCTACGGCTGTTTGCTGTGGTCTGAACTCTGGAGCAGACTGCACCGCAAAAAGACCACTCAGCGTTGGCGAAAAGGTTGCGCCGGTCGAGCTTTGTCGAAGGGAATTCGAGACATTGTTGATAACCCTACGACTCCGGACCAAGCGCAGCTTGCGTCTGTTCTGTCCGCTATATGAAGCAGCAAAGGAGCTGGGGCGTACTTCGGGAGGGTTGGTGCAGCGCTACAACACGGCGAGGGGCGATGGATTACTCATCACTGAGACCTTTCTGAGCGGCATGCTGCAGGTGGTTCGCTTTCCCGACAGTAAACAGATCTACGGCTGCTTGCAGTGGTCTGAACTCTGGAGCAGACTGCACCGCAAAAAGACCACTCAGCGTTGGCGAAAAGGTTGCGCCGGTCGAGCTTTTGTCGAAGGGAATTCGAGACATTGTTGATAACCCTACGACTCCGGACCAAGCGCAGCTTGCGTCTGTTCTGTCCGCTATATGAAGCAGCAAAGGAGCTGGGGCGTACTTCGGGAGGGTTGGTGCAGCGCTACAACACGGCGAGGGGCGATGGATTACTCATCGCTGAGACCTTTCTGAGCGGCATGCTGCAGGTGGTTCGCTTTCCCGACAGTAAAGATATCTACGGCTGTTTGCAGTGGTCTGAACTCTGGAGCAGACTGCACCGAAAAAAGACTACTCAGCGTTGGCGAAAAGGCTGCGCCGGTCGAGCTTTTGTCGAAGGGAATTCGAGACATTGTTGATAACCCTACGACTCCGGACCAAGCGTGGCTTGCGTCTGTTCTGCCCGCTATATGAAGTAGCAAAGGAGCTGGGGCGTACTTCGGGAGGGTTGGTGCAGCGCTACAACACGGCGAGGGGCGATGGATTACTCATCGCTGAGACCTTTCTTAGCGGCATGCTGCAGGTGGTTCGCTTTCTCGACAGTAAAGAGATCTACGGCTGTTTGCAGTGGTCTGAGCTCTGGAGCAGACCCACTCAGCTCTGGCAAAAGGCCACTCAGCTCTGGCGAAAAGGTTGCGCCGGTCGAGCTTTTGTCGAAGGGAATTCGAGACATTGTGGATAACCCTACGACTACGGACCAAGCGCGGCATGCGTCTGTTCTGTCCGCTATATGAAGCAGCGGAGGAGCTGGGGCGTACTTCGGGAGGGTTGGTGCAGCGCTACAACACGGCGAGGGGCGATGGATTACTCATCGCTGAGACCTTTCTTAGCGGCATGCTGCAGGTGGTTCGCTTTCTCGACAGTAAAGAGATCTACGGCTGTTTGCAGTGGTCTGAGCTCTGGAGCAGACCCACTCAGCTCTGGCAAAAGGCCACTCAGCTCTGGCGAAAAGGTTGCGCCGGTCGAGCTTTTGTCGAAGGGAATTCGAGACATTGTGGATAACCCTACGACTACGGACCAAGCGCGGCATGCGTCTGTTCTGTCCGCTATATGAAGCAGCAAAGGAGCTGGGGCGTACTTCGGGAGGGTTGGTGCAGCGCTACAACACGGCGAGGGGCGATGGATTACTCATCGCTGAGACCTTTCTGAGCGGCATGCTGCAGGTGGTTCGCTTTCCCGACAGTAAACAGATCTACGGCTGTTTGCTGTGGTCTGAACTCTGGAGCAGACTGCACCGCAAAAAGACCACTCAGCGTTGGCGAAAAGGTTGCGCCGGTCGAGCTTTGTCGAAGGGAATTCGAGACATTGTTGATAACCCTACGACTCCGGACCAAGCGCAGCTTGCGTCTGTTCTGTCCGCTATATGAAGCAGCAAAGGAGCTGGGGCGTACTTCGGGAGGGTTGGTGCAGCGCTACAACACGGCGAGGGGCGATGGATTACTCATCACTGAGACCTTTCTGAGCGGCATGCTGCAGGTGGTTCGCTTTCCCGACAGTAAACAGATCTACGGCTGCTTGCAGTGGTCTGAACTCTGGAGCAGACTGCACCGCAAAAAGACCACTCAGCGTTGGCGAAAAGGTTGCGCCGGTCGAGCTTTTGTCGAAGGGAATTCGAGACATTGTTGATAACCCTACGACTCCGGACCAAGCGCAGCTTGCGTCTGTTCTGTCCGCTATATGAAGCAGCAAAGGAGCTGGGGCGTACTTCGGGAGGGTTGGTGCAGCGCTACAACACGGCGAGGGGCGATGGATTACTCATCGCTGAGACCTTTCTGAGCGGCATGCTGCAGGTGGTTCGCTTTCCCGACAGTAAACAGATCTACGGCTGTTTGCTGTGGTCTGAACTCTGGAGCAGACTGCACCGCAAAAAGACCACTCAGCGTTGGCGAAAAGGTTGCGCCGGTCGAGCTTTGTCGAAGGGAATTCGAGACATTGTTGATAACCCTACGACTCCGGACCAAGCGCAGCTTGCGTCTGTTCTGTCCGCTATATGAAGCAGCAAAGGAGCTGGGGCGTACTTCGGGAGGGTTGGTGCAGCGCTACAACACGGCGAGGGGCGATGGATTACTCATCACTGAGACCTTTCTGAGCGGCATGCTGCAGGTGGTTCGCTTTCCCGACAGTAAACAGATCTACGGCTGCTTGCAGTGGTCTGAACTCTGGAGCAGACTGCACCGCAAAAAGACCACTCAGCGTTGGCGAAAAGGTTGCGCCGGTCGAGCTTTTGTCGAAGGGAATTCGAGACATTGTTGATAACCCTACGACTCCGGACCAAGCGCAGCTTGCGTCTGTTCTGTCCGCTATATGAAGCAGCAAAGGAGCTGGGGCGTACTTCGGGAGGGTTGGTGCAGCGCTACAACACGGCGAGGGGCGATGGATTACTCATCGCTGAGACCTTTCTGAGCGGCATGCTGCAGGTGGTTCGCTTTCCCGACAGTAAAGATATCTACGGCTGTTTGCAGTGGTCTGAACTCTGGAGCAGACTGCACCGAAAAAAGACTACTCAGCGTTGGCGAAAAGGCTGCGCCGGTCGAGCTTTTGTCGAAGGGAATTCGAGACATTGTTGATAACCCTACGACTCCGGACCAAGCGTGGCTTGCGTCTGTTCTGCCCGCTATATGAAGTAGCAAAGGAGCTGGGGCGTACTTCGGGAGGGTTGGTGCAGCGCTACAACACGGCGAGGGGCGATGGATTACTCATCGCTGAGACCTTTCTTAGCGGCATGCTGCAGGTGGTTCGCTTTCTCGACAGTAAAGAGATCTACGGCTGTTTGCAGTGGTCTGAGCTCTGGAGCAGACCCACTCAGCTCTGGCAAAAGGCCACTCAGCTCTGGCGAAAAGGTTGCGCCGGTCGAGCTTTTGTCGAAGGGAATTCGAGACATTGTGGATAACCCTACGACTACGGACCAAGCGCGGCATGCGTCTGTTCTGTCCGCTATATGAAGCAGCGGAGGAGCTGGGGCGTACTTCGGGAGGGTTGGTGCAGCGCTACAACACGGCGAGGGGCGATGGATTACTCATCGCTGAGACCTTTCTTAGCGGCATGCTGCAGGTGGTTCGCTTTCTCGACAGTAAAGAGATCTACGGCTGTTTGCAGTGGTCTGAGCTCTGGAGCAGACCCACTCAGCTCTGGCAAAAGGCCACTCAGCTCTGGCGAAAAGGTTGCGCCGGTCGAGCTTTTGTCGAAGGGAATTCGAGACATTGTGGATAACCCTACGACTACGGACCAAGCGCGGCATGCGTCTGTTCTGTCCGCTATATGAAGCAGCGGAGGAGCTGGGGCGTACTTCGGGAGGGTTGGTGCAGCGCTACAACACGGCGAGGGGCGATGGATTACTCATCGCTGAGACCTTTCTTAGCGGCATGCTGCAGGTGGTTCGCTTTCTCGACAGTAAAGAGATCTACGGCTGTTTGCAGTGGTCTGAGCTCTGGAGCAGACTGCTCCGCAAAAAGCCACTCAGCTCTGGCGAAAAGGTTGCGCCGGTCGAGCTTTTGTCGAAGGGAATTCGAGACATTGTTGATAACCCTACGACTCCCGACCAAGCGCAGCTTGCGTCTGTTCTGTCCGCTATATGAAGCAGCAAAGGAGCTGGGGCGTACTTCGGGAGGGTTGGTGCAGCGCTACAACACGGCGAGGGGCGATGGACTACTCATCGCTGAGACCTTTCTGAGCGGCATGCTGCAGGTGGTTCGCTTTCCCGACAGTAAAGATATCTACGGCTGTTTGCAGTGGTCTGAACTCTGGAGCAGACTGCACCGAAAAAAGACTACTCAGCGTTGGCGAAAAGGTTGCGCCGGTCGAGCTTTTGTCGAAGGGAATTCGAGACATTGTTGATAACCCTACGACTCCGGACCAAGCGTGGCTTGCGTCTGTTCTGCCCGCTATATGAAGTAGCAAAGGAGCTGGGGCGTACTTCGGGAGGGTTGGTGCAGCGCTACAACACGGCGAGGGGCGATGGATTACTCATCGCTGAGACCTTTCTTAGCGGCATGCTGCAGGTGGTTCGCTTTCTCGACAGTAAAGAGATCTACGGCTGTTTGCAGTGGTCTGAGCTCTGGAGCAGACCCACTCAGCTCTGGCAAAAGGCCACTCAGCTCTGGCGAAAAGGTTGCGCCGGTCGAGCTTTTGTCGAAGGGAATTCGAGACATTGTGGATAACCCTACGACTACGGACCAAGCGCGGCATGCGTCTGTTCTGTCCGCTATATGAAGCAGCGGAGGAGCTGGGGCGTACTTCGGGAGGGTTGGTGCAGCGCTACAACATGGCGAGGGGCGATGGATTACTCATCGCTGAGACCTTTCTTAGCGGCATGCTGCAGGTGGTTCGCTTTCTCGACAGTAAAGAGATCTACGGCTGTTTGCAGTGGTCTGAGCTCTGGAGCAGACTGCTCCGCAAAAAGCCACTCAGCTCTGGCGAAAAGGTTGCGCCGGTCGAGCTTTTGTCGAAGGGAATTCGAGACATTGTTGATAACCCTACGACTCCGGACCAAGCGCAGCTTGCGTCTGTTCTGTCCGCTATATGAAGCAGCAAAGGAGCTGGGGCGTACTTCGGGAGGGTTGGTGCAGCGCTACAACACGGCGAGGGGCGATGGATTACTCATCGCTGAGACCTTTCTGAGCGGCATGCTGCAGGTGGTTCGCTTTCCCGACAGTAAACAGATCTACGGCTGTTTGCTGTGGTCTGAACTCTGGAGCAGACTGCACCGCAAAAAGACCACTCAGCGTTGGCGAAAAGGTTGCGCCGGTCGAGCTTTGTCGAAGGGAATTCGAGACATTGTTGATAACCCTACGACTCCGGACCAAGCGCAGCTTGCGTCTGTTCTGTCCGCTATATGAAGCAGCAAAGGAGCTGGGGCGTACTTCGGGAGGGTTGGTGCAGCGCTACAACACGGCGAGGGGCGATGGATTACTCATCACTGAGACCTTTCTGAGCGGCATGCTGCAGGTGGTTCGCTTTCCCGACAGTAAACAGATCTACGGCTGCTTGCAGTGGTCTGAACTCTGGAGCAGACTGCACCGCAAAAAGACCACTCAGCGTTGGCGAAAAGGTTGCGCCGGTCGAGCTTTTGTCGAAGGGAATTCGAGACATTGTTGATAACCCTACGACTCCGGACCAAGCGCAGCTTGCGTCTGTTCTGTCCGCTATATGAAGCAGCAAAGGAGCTGGGGCGTACTTCGGGAGGGTTGGTGCAGCGCTACAACACGGCGAGGGGCGATGGATTACTCATCGCTGAGACCTTTCTGAGCGGCATGCTGCAGGTGGTTCGCTTTCCCGACAGTAAAGATATCTACGGCTGTTTGCAGTGGTCTGAACTCTGGAGCAGACTGCACCGAAAAAAGACTACTCAGCGTTGGCGAAAAGGCTGCGCCGGTCGAGCTTTTGTCGAAGGGAATTCGAGACATTGTTGATAACCCTACGACTCCGGACCAAGCGTGGCTTGCGTCTGTTCTGCCCGCTATATGAAGTAGCAAAGGAGCTGGGGCGTACTTCGGGAGGGTTGGTGCAGCGCTACAACACGGCGAGGGGCGATGGATTACTCATCGCTGAGACCTTTCTTAGCGGCATGCTGCAGGTGGTTCGCTTTCTCGACAGTAAAGAGATCTACGGCTGTTTGCAGTGGTCTGAACTCTGGAGCAGACCCACTCAGCTCTGGCAAAAGGCCACTCAGCTCTGGCGAAAAGGTTGCGCCGGTCGAGCTTTTGTCGAAGGGAATTCGAGACATTGTGGATAACCCTACGACTACGGACCAAGCGCGGCATGCGTCTGTTCTGTCCGCTATATGAAGCAGCGGAGGAGCTGGGGCGTACTTCGGGAGGGTTGGTGCAGCGCTACAACACGGCGAGGGGCGATGGATTACTCATCGCTGAGACCTTTCTTAGCGGCATGCTGCAGGTGGTTCGCTTTCTCGACAGTAAAGAGATCTACGGCTGTTTGCAGTGGTCTGAGCTCTGGAGCAGACTGCTCCGCAAAAAGCCACTCAGCTCTGGCGAAAAGGTTGCGCCGGTCGAGCTTTTGTCGAAGGGAATTCGAGACATTGTTGATAACCCTACGACTCCGGACCAAGCGCAGCTTGCGTCTGTTCTGTCCGCTATATGAAGCAGCAAAGGAGCTGGGGCGTACTTCGGGAGGGTTGGTGCAGCGCTACAACCCGGCGAGGGGCGATGGATTACTCATCGCTGAGACCTTTCTGAGCGGCATGCTGCAGGTGGTTCGCTTTCCCGACAGTAAACAGATCTACGGCTGTTTGCTGTGGTCTGAACTCTGGAGCAGACTGCACCGCAAAAAGACCACTCAGCGTTGGCGAAAAGGTTGCGCCGGTCGAGCTTTGTCGAAGGGAATTCGAGACATTGTTGATAACCCTACGACTCCGGACCAAGCGCAGCTTGCGTCTGTTCTGTCCGCTATATGAAGCAGCAAAGGAGCTGGGGCGTACTTCGGGAGGGTTGGTGCAGCGCTACAACACGGCGAGGGCGCTGGATTACTCATCAGTGAGACCTTTCTGAGCGGCATGCTGCAGGTGGCTCGCTTTCCCGACAGTAAAGAGATCTATGGCTGTTTGCAGTGGTCTGAACTCTGGAGCAGACTGCACCGCAAAAAGACCACTCAGCGTTGGCGAAAAGGTTGCGCCGGTCGAGCTTTTGTCGAAGGGAATTCGAGACATTGTGGATAACCCTACGACTCCGGACCAAGCGCGGCATGCGTCTGTTCTGTCCGCTATATGAAGCAGCGGAGGAGCTGGGGCGTACTTCGGGAGGGTTGGTGCAGCGCTACAACACGGCGAGGGGCGATGGATTACTCATCGCTGAGACCTTTCTTAGCGGCATGCTGCAGGTGGTTCGCTTTCTCGACAGTAAAGAGATCTACGGCTGTTTGCAGTGGTCTGAGCTCTGGAGCAGACTGCTCCGCAAAAAGCCACTCAGCTCTGGCGAAAAGGTTGCGCCGGTCGAGCTTTGTCGAAGGGAATTCGAGACATTGTTGATAACCCTACGACTCCGGACCAAGCGCAGCTTGCGTCTGTTCTGTCCGCTATATGAAGCAGCAAAGGAGCTGGGGCGTACTTAGGGAGGGTTGGTGCAGCGCTACAACACGGCGAGGGGCGATGGATTACTCATCGCTGAGACCTTTCTGAGCGGCATGCTGCAGGTGGTTCGCTTTCCCGACAGTAAAGATATCTACGGCTGTTTGCAGTGGTCTGAACTCTGGAGCAGACTGCACCGAAAAAAGACTACTCAGCGTTGGCGAAAAGGTTGCGCCGGTCGAGCTTTTGTCGAAGGGAATTCGAGACATTGTTGATAACCCTACGACTCCGGACCAAGCGTGGCTTGCGTCTGTTCTGCCCGCTATATGAAGTAGCAAAGGAGCTGGGGCGTACTTCGGGAGGGTTGGTGCAGCGCTACAACACGACGAGGGGCGATGGATTACTCATCGCTGAGACCTTTCTTAGCGGCATGCTGCAGGTGGTTCGCTTTCTCGACAGTAAAGAGATCTACGGCTGTTTGCAGTGGTCTGAGCTCTGGAGCAGACCCACTCAGCTCTGGCAAAAGGCCACTCAGCTCTGGCGAAAAGGTTGCGCCGGTCGAGCTTTTGTCGAAGGGAATTCGAGACATTGTGGATAACCCTACGACTACGGACCAAGCGCGGCATGCGTCTGTTCTGTCCGCTATATGAAGCAGCGGAGGAGCTGGGGCGTACTTCGGGAGGGTTGGTGCAGCGCTACAACACGGCGAGGGGCGATGGATTACTCATCGCTGAGACCTTTCTTAGCGGCATGCTGCAGGTGGTTCGCTTTCTCGACAGTAAAGAGATCTACGGCTGTTTGCAGTGGTCTGAACTCTGGAGCAGACTGCACCGCAAAAAGACCACTCAGCGTTGGCGAAAAGGTTGCGCCGGTCGAGCTTTTGTCGAAGGGAATTCGAGACATTGTGGATAACCCTACGACTCCGGACCAAGCGCGGCATGCGTCTGTTCTGTCCGCTATATGAAGCAGCGGAGGAGCTGGGGCGTACTTCGGGAGGGTTGGTGCAGCGCTACAACACGGCGAGGGGCGATGGATTACTCATCGCTGAGACCTTTCTTAGCGGCATGCTGCAGGTGGTTCGCTTTCTCGACAGTAAAGAGATCTACGGCTGTTTGCAGTGGTCTGAGCTCTGGAGCAGACTGCTCCGCAAAAAGCCACTCAGCTCTGGCGAAAAGGTTGCGCCGGTCGAGCTTTGTCGAAGGGAATTCGAGACATTGTTGATAACCCTACGACTCCGGACCAAGCGCAGCTTGCGTCTGTTCTGTCCGCTATATGAAGCAGCAAAGGAGCTGGGGCGTACTTAGGGAGGGTTGGTGCAGCGCTACAACACGGCGAGGGGCGATGGATTACTCATCGCTGAGACCTTTCTGAGCGGCATGCTGCAGGTGGTTCGCTTTCCCGACAGTAAAGATATCTACGGCTGTTTGCAGTGGTCTGAACTCTGGAGCAGACTGCACCGAAAAAAGACTACTCAGCGTTGGCGAAAAGGTTGCGCCGGTCGAGCTTTTGTCGAAGGGAATTCGAGACATTGTTGATAACCCTACGACTCCGGACCAAGCGTGGCTTGCGTCTGTTCTGCCCGCTATATGAAGTAGCAAAGGAGCTGGGGCGTACTTCGGGAGGGTTGGTGCAGCGCTACAACACGACGAGGGGCGATGGATTACTCATCGCTGAGACCTTTCTTAGCGGCATGCTGCAGGTGGTTCGCTTTCTCGACAGTAAAGAGATCTACGGCTGTTTGCAGTGGTCTGAGCTCTGGAGCAGACCCACTCAGCTCTGGCAAAAGGCCACTCAGCTCTGGCGAAAAGGTTGCGCCGGTCGAGCTTTTGTCGAAGGGAATTCGAGACATTGTGGATAACCCTACGACTACGGACCAAGCGCGGCATGCGTCTGTTCTGTCCGCTATATGAAGCAGCGGAGGAGCTGGGGCGTACTTCGGGAGGGTTGGTGCAGCGCTACAACACGGCGAGGGGCGATGGATTACTCATCGCTGAGACCTTTCTTAGCGGCATGCTGCAGGTGGTTCGCTTTCTCGACAGTAAAGAGATCTACGGCTGTTTGCAGTGGTCTGAGCTCTGGAGCAGACTGCTCCGCAAAAAGCCACTCAGCTCTGGCGAAAAGGTTGCGCCGGTCGAGCTTTGTCGAAGGGAATTCGAGACATTGTTGATAACCCTACGACTCCGGACCAAGCGCAGCTTGCGTCTGTTCTGTCCGCTATATGAAGCAGCAAAGGAGCTGGGGCGTACTTCGGGAGGGTTGGTGCAGCGCTACAACACGGCGAGGGGCGATGGATTACTCATCACTGAGACCTTTCTGAGCGGCATGCTGCAGGTGGTTCGCTTTCCCGACAGTAAACAGATCTACGGCTGTTTGCTGTGGTCTGAACTCTGGAGCAGACTGCACCGCAAAAAGACCACTCAGCGTTGGCGAAAAGGTTGCGCCGGTCGAGCTTTTGTCGAAGGGAATTCGAGACATTGTTGATAACCCTACGACTCCGGACCAAGCGCAGCTTGCGTCTGTTCTGTCCGCTATATGAAGCAGCAAAGGAGCTGGGGCGTACTTCGGGAGGGTTGGTGCAGCGCTACAACACGGCGAGGGGCGATGGATTACTCATCGCTGAGACCTTTCTGAGCGGCATGCTGCAGGTGGTTCGCTTTCCCGACAGTAAAGATATCTACGGCTGTTTGCAGTGGTCTGAACTCTGGAGCAGACTGCACCGAAAAAAGACTACTCAGCGTTGGCGAAAAGGTTGCGCCGGTCGAGCTTTTGTCGAAGGGAATTCGAGACATTGTTGATAACCCTACGACTCCGGACCAAGCGTGGCTTGCGTCTGTTCTGCCCGCTATATGAAGTAGCAAAGGAGCTGGGGCGTACTTCGGGAGGGTTGGTGCAGCGCTACAACACGGCGAGGGGCGATGGATTACTCATCGCTGAGACCTTTCTTAGCGGCATGCTGCAGGTGGTTCGCTTTCTCGACAGTAAAGAGATCTACGGCTGTTTGCAGTGGTCTGAGCTCTGGAGCAGACCCACTCAGCTCTGGCAAAAGGCCACTCAGCTCTGGCGAAAAGGTTGCGCCGGTCGAGCTTTTGTCGAAGGGAATTCGAGACATTGTGGATAACCCTACGACTACGGACCAAGCGCGGCATGCGTCTGTTCTGTCCGCTATATGAAGCAGCGGAGGAGCTGGGGCGTACTTCGGGAGGGTTGGTGCAGCGCTACAACACGGCGAGGGGCGATGGATTACTCATCGCTGAGACCTTTCTTAGCGGCATGCTGCAGGTGGTTCGCTTTCTCGACAGTAAAGAGATCTACGGCTGTTTGCAGTGGTCTGAGCTCTGGAGCAGACCCACTCAGCTCTGGCAAAAGGCCACTCAGCTCTGGCGAAAAGGTTGCGCCGGTCGAGCTTTTGTCGAAGGGAATTCGAGACATTGTGGATAACCCTACGACTACGGACCAAGCGCGGCATGCGTCTGTTCTGTCCGCTATATGAAGCAGCGGAGGAGCTGGGGCGTACTTCGGGAGGGTTGGTGCAGCGCTACAACACGGCGAGGGGCGATGGATTACTCATCGCTGAGACCTTTCTTAGCGGCATGCTGCAGGTGGTTCGCTTTCTCGACAGTAAAGAGATCTACGGCTGTTTGCAGTGGTCTGAGCTCTGGAGCAGACTGCTCCGCAAAAAGCCACTCAGCTCTGGCGAAAAGGTTGCGCCGGTCGAGCTTTGTCGAAGGGAATTCGAGACATTGTTGATAACCCTACGACTCCGGACCAAGCGCAGCTTGCGTCTGTTCTGTCCGCTATATGAAGCAGCAAAGGAGCTGGGGCGTAGTTCGGGAGGGTTGGTGCAGCGCTACAACACGGCGAGGGGCGATGGATTACTCATCGCTGAGACCTTTCTGAGCAGCATGCTGCAGGTGGTTCGCTTTCCCGACAGTAAAGATATCTACGGCTGTTTGCAGTGGTCTGAACTCTGGAGCAGACTGCACCGAAAAAAGACTACTCAGCGTTGGCGAAAAGGTTGCGCCGGTCGAGCTTTTGTCGAAGGGAATTCGAGACATTGTTGATAACCCTACGACTCCGGACCAAGCGTGGCTTGCGTCTGTTCTGCCCGCTATATGAAGCAGCAAAGGAGCTGGGGCGTACTTCGGGAGGGTTGGTGCAGCGCTACAACACGGCGAGGGGCGATGGATTACTCATCGCTGAGACCTTTCTGAGCGGCATGCTGCAGGTGGTTCGCTTTCTCGACAGTAAAGAGATCTACGGCTGTTTGCAGTGGTCTGAGCTCTGGAGCAGACCCACTCAGCTCTGGCAAAAGGCCACTCAGCTCTGGCGAAAAGGTTGCGCCGGTCGAGCTTTTGTCGAAGGGAATTCGAGACATTGTGGATAACCCTACGACTACGGACCAAGCGCGGCATGCGTCTGTTCTGTCCGCTATATGAAGCAGCGGAGGAGCTGGGGCGTACTTCGGGAGGGTTGGTGCAGCGCTACAACACGGCGAGGGGCGATGGATTACTCATCGCTGAGACCTTTCTTAGCGGCATGCTGCAGGTGGTTCGCTTTCCCGACAGTAAACAGATCTACGGCTGTTTGCTGTGGTCTGAACTCTGGAGCAGACTGCACCGCAAAAAGACCACTCAGCGTTGGCGAAAAGGTTGCGCCGGTCGAGCTTTGTCGAAGGGAATTCGAGACATTGTTGATAACCCTACGACTCCGGACCAAGCGCAGCTTGCGTCTGTTCTGTCCGCTATATGAAGCAGCAAAGGAGCTGGGGCGTACTTCGGGAGGGTTGGTGCAGCGCTACAACACGGCGAGGGGCGATGGATTACTCATCGCTGAGACCTTTCTGAGCGGCATGCTGCAGGTGGTTCGCTTTCTCGACAGTAAAGAGATCTACGGCTGTTTGCAGTGGTCTGAGCTCTGGAGCAGACCCACTCAGCTCTGGCAAAAGGCCACTCAGCTCTGGCGAAAAGGTTGCGCCGGTCGAGCTTTTGTCGAAGGAAATTCGAGACATTGTTGATAACCCTACGACTCCGGACCAAGCGCAGCTTGCGTCTGTTCTGTCCGCTATATGAAGCAGCAAAGGAGCTGGGGCGTACTTCGGGAGGGTTGGTGCAGCGCTACAACACGGCGAGGGGCGATGGATTACTCATCGCTGAGACCTTTCTGAGCGGCATGCTGCAGGTGGTTCGCTTTCCCGACAGTAAACAGATCTACGGCTGTTTGCGGTCTGAACTCTGGAGCAGACTGCACCGCAAAAAGACCACTCAGCGTTGGCGAAAAGGTTGCGCCGGTCGAGCTTTGTCGAAGGGAATTCGAGACATTGTTGATAACACTACGACTCCGGACCAAGCGCAGCTTGCGTCTGTTCTGTCCGCTATATGAAGCAGCAAAGGAGCTGGGGCGTACTTCGGGAGGGTTGGTGCAGCGCTACAACACGGCAAGGGGCGATGGATTACTCATCACTGAGACCTTTCTGAGCGGCATGCTGCAGGTGGTTCGCTTTCCCGACAGTAAACAGATCTACGGCTGTTTGCAGTGGTCTGAACTCTGGAGCAGACTGCACCGCAAAAAGACCACTCAGCGTTGGCGAAAAGGTTGCGCCGGTCGAGCTTTTGTCGAAGGGAATTCGAGACATTGTGGATAACCCTACGACTCCGGACCAAGCGCGGCTTGCGTCTGTTCTGCCCGCTATATGAAGCAGCGGAGGAGCTGGGGCGTACTTCGGGAGGGTTGGTGCAGCGCTACAGCACGGCGAGGGGCGATGGATTACTCATCGCTGAGACCTTTCTTAGCGGCATGCTGCCGGTGGTTCGCTTTCTCGACAGTAAAGAGATCTACGGCTGTTTGCAGTGGTCTGAGCTCTGGAGCTGACTGCTCCGCAAAAAGCCACTCAGCTCTGGCGAAAAGGTTGCGCCGGTCGAGCTTTTGTCGAAGGGAATTCGAGACATTGTGGATAACCCTACGACTCCGGACCAAGCGCGACATGCGTCTGTTCCGTCCGCTATATGAAGCAGCGGAGGAGCTGGGGCGTACTTCGGGAGGGTTGGTGCAGCGCTACAACACGGCGAGGGGCGATGGATTACTCATCGCTGAGACCTTTCTTAGCGGCATGCTGCAGGTGGTTCGCTTTCTCGACAGTAAAGAGATCTACGGCTGTTTGCAGTGGTCTGAGCTCTGGAGCAGACTGCTCCGCAAAAAGCCACTCAGCTCTGGCGAAAAGGTTGCGCCGGTCGAGCTTTTGTCGAAGGGAATTCGAGACATTGTTGATAACCCTACGACTCCGGACCAAGCGCGGCTTGCGTCTGTTCTGTCCGCTACATGAAGCAGCAAAGGAGCTGGGGCGTACTTCGGGAGGGTTGGTGCAGCGCTACAACACGGCGAGGGACGATGGATTACTCATCGCTGAGACCTTTCTTAGGCCTATGTCATACCACCGCTCACCCCGATCGAAGCCTAATGATAAGCTCCCACATCGATCGCGCGAGGCGATGAGTCGATATGGGAGCCTATCACTAGGCTTCGCTTGGGGTGAGCGATGGTATGACATAGGCCCTAGCGGCATGCTGCAGGTGGTTCGCTTTCTCGACAGTAAAGAGATCTACGGCTGTTTGCAGTGGTCTGAGCTCTGGAGCAGACTGCTCCGCAAAAAGCCACTCAGTTCTGGCGAAAAGGTTGCGCCGGTCGAGCTTTTGTCGAAGGGAATTCGAGACATTGTGGATAACCCTACGACTCCGGACCAAGCGCGGCTTGCGTCTGTTCTGTCCGCTATATGAAGCAGCAAAGGAGCTCGGGCGTACTTCGGGAGGGTTGGTGCAGCGCTAGAAAGTAATCCATCGCCCCTCGCTACACGGCGAGGGGCGATGGATTATTCATCACTGAGACCTTTCTGAGCGGCATGCTGCAGGTGGTTCGCTTTCCCGACAGTAAAGAGATCTACGGCTGTTTGCAGTGGTCTGAGCTCTGGAGCTGACTGCTCCGCAAAAAGCCACTCAGCTTTGGCGAAAAGGTTGCGCCGGTCGAGCTTTTGTCGAAGGGAATTCGAGACATTGTTGATAACCCTACGACTCCGGACCAAGCGCAGCTTGCGTCTGTTCTGTCCGCTATATGAAGCAGCGGAGGAGCTGGGGCGTACTTCGGGAGGGTTGGTGCAGCGCTACAACACGGCGAGGGGCGATGGATTACTCATCACTGAGACCTTTCTGAGCGGCATGCTGCAGGTGGTTCGCTTTCCCGACAGTAAACAGATCTACGGCTGTTTGCAGTGGTCTGAACTCTGGAGCAGACTGCACCGCGAAAAGACCACTCAGCGTTGGCGAAAAGGTTGCGCCGGTCGAGCTTTTGTCGAAGGGAATTCGAGACATTGTTTATAACCCTACGACTCCGGACCAAGCGCAGCTTGCGTCTGTTCTGTCCGCTATATGAAGCAGCAAAGGAGCTGGGGCGTAGTTCGGGAGGGTTGGTGCAGCGCTACAACACGGCGAAGGGCGATGGATTACTCATCGCTGAGACCTTTCTGAGCAGCATGCTGCAGGTGGTTCGCTTTCTCGACAGTAAAGAGATCTACGGCTGTTTGCAGTGGTCTGAGCTCTGGAGCAGACTGCTCCGCAAAAAGCCACTCAGCTCTGGCGAAAAGGTTGCGCCGGTCGAGCTTTGTCGAAGGGAATTCGAGACATTGTTGATAACCCTACGACTCCGGACCAAGCGCAGCTTGCGTCTGTTCTGTCCGCTATATGAAGCAGCAAAGGAGCTGGGGCGTACTTAGGGAGGGTTGGTGCAGCGCTACAACACGGCGAGGGGCGATGGATTACTCATCGCTGAGACCTTTCTGAGCGGCATGCTGCAGGTGGTTCGCTTTCCCGACAGTAAAGATATCTACGGCTGTTTGCAGTGGTCTGAACTCTGGAGCAGACTGCACCGAAAAAAGACTACTCAGCGTTGGCGAAAAGGTTGCGCCGGTCGAGCTTTTGTCGAAGGGAATTCGAGACATTGTTGATAACCCTACGACTCCGGACCAAGCGTGGCTTGCGTCTGTTCTGCCCGCTATATGAAGTAGCAAAGGAGCTGGGGCGTACTTCGGGAGGGTTGGTGCAGCGCTACAACACGGCGAGGGGCGATGGATTACTCATCGCTGAGACCTTTCTTAGCGGCATGCTGCAGGTGGTTCGCTTTCTCGACAGTAAAGAGATCTACGACTGTTTGCAGTGGTCTGAGCTCTGGAGCAGACCCACTCAGCTCTGGCAAAAGGCCACTCAGCTCTGGCGAAAAGGTTGCGCCGGTCGAGCTTTTGTCGAAGGGAATTCGAGACATTGTGGATAACCCTACGACTACGGACCAAGCGCGGCATGCGTCTGTTCTGTCCGCTATATGAAGCAGCGGAGGAGCTGGGGCGTACTTCGGGAGGGTTGGTGCAGCGCTACAACACGGCGAGGGGCGATGGATTACTCATCGCTGAGACCTTTCTTAGCGGCATGCTGCAGGTGGTTCGCTTTCTCGACAGTAAAGAGATCTACGGCTGTTTGCAGTGGTCTGAGCTCTGGAGCAGACTGCTCCGCAAAAAGCCACTCAGCTCTGGCGAAAAGGTTGCGCCGGTCGAGCTTTGTCGAAGGGAATTCGAGACATTGTTGATAACCCTACGACTCCGGACCAAGCGCAGCTTGCGTCTGTTCTGTCCGCTATATGAAGCAGCAAAGGAGCTGGGGCGTACTTCGGGAGGGTTGGTGCAGCGCTACAACACGGCGAGGGGCGATGGATTACTCATCGCTGAGACCTTTCTGAGCGGCATGCTGCAGGTGGTTCGCTTTCCCGACAGTAAAGATATCTACGGCTGTTTGCAGTGGTCTGAACTCTGGAGCAGACTGCACCGAAAAAAGACTACTCAGCGTTGGCGAAAAGGTTGCGCCGGTCGAGCTTTTGTCGAAGGGAATTCGAGACATTGTTGATAACCCTACGACTCCGGACCAAGCGTGGCTTGCGTCTGTTCTGCCCGCTATATGAAGTAGCAAAGGAGCTGGGGCGTACTTCGGGAGGGTTGGTGCAGCGCTACAACACGGCGAGGGGCGATGGATTACTCATCGCTGAGACCTTTCTTAGCGGCATGCTGCAGGTGGTTCGCTTTCTCGACAGTAAAGAGATCTACGGCTGTTTGCAGTGGTCTGAGCTCTGGAGCAGACCCACTCAGCTCTGGCAAAAGGCCACTCAGCTCTGGCGAAAAGGTTGCGCCGGTCGAGCTTTTGTCGAAGGGAATTCGAGACATTGTGGATAACCCTACGACTACGGACCAAGCGCGGCATGCGTCTGTTCTGTCCGCTATATGAAGCAGCGGAGGAGCTGGGGCGTACTTCGGGAGGGTTGGTGCAGCGCTACAACACGGCGAGGGGCGATGGATTACTCATCGCTGAGACCTTTCTTAGCGGCATGCTGCAGGTGGTTCGCTTTCTCGACAGTAAAGAGATCTACGGCTGTTTGCAGTGGTCTGAGCTCTGGAGCAGACTGCTCCGCAAAAAGCTACTCAGCTCTGGCGAAAAGGTTGCGCCGGTCGAGCTTTGTCGAAGGGAATTCGAGACATTGTTGATAACCCTACGACTCCGGACCAAGCGCAGCTTGCGTCTGTTCTGTCCGCTATATGAAGCAGCAAAGGAGCTGGGGCGTACTTCGGGAGGGTTGGTGCAGCGCTACAACACGGCGAGGGGCGATGGATTACTCATCACTGAGACCTTTCTGAGCGGCATGCTGCAGGTGGTTCGCTTTCCCGACAGTAAACAGATCTACGGCTGTTTGCTGTGGTCTGAACTCTGGAGCAGACTGCACCGCAAAAAGACCACTCAGCGTTGGCGAAAAGGTTGCGCCGGTCGAGCTTTTGTCGAAGGGAATTCGAGACATTGTTGATAACCCTACGACTCCGGACCAAGCGTGGCTTGCGTCTGTTCTGCCCGCTATATGAAGTAGCAAAGGAGCTGGGGCGTACTTCGGGAGGGTTGGTGCAGCGCTACAACACGGCGAGGGGCGATGGATTACTCATCGCTGAGACCTTTCTTAGCGGCATGCTGCAGGTGGTTCGCTTTCTCGACAGTAAAGAGATCTACGACTGTTTGCAGTGGTCTGAGCTCTGGAGCAGACCCACTCAGCTCTGGCAAAAGGCCACTCAGCTCTGGCGAAAAGGTTGCGCCGGTCGAGCTTTTGTCGAAGGGAATTCGAGACATTGTGGATAACCCTACGACTACGGACCAAGCGCGGCATGCGTCTGTTCTGTCCGCTATATGAAGCAGCGGAGGAGCTGGGGCGTACTTCGGGAGGGTTGGTGCAGCGCTACAACACGGCGAGGGGCGATGGATTACTCATCGCTGAGACCTTTCTTAGCGGCATGCTGCAGGTGGTTCGCTTTCTCGACAGTAAAGAGATCTACGGCTGTTTGCAGTGGTCTGAGCTCTGGAGCAGACTGCTCCGCAAAAAGCCACTCAGCTCTGGCGAAAAGGTTGCGCCGGTCGAGCTTTGTCGAAGGGAATTCGAGACATTGTTGATAACCCTACGACTCCGGACCAAGCGCAGCTTGCGTCTGTTCTGTCCGCTATATGAAGCAGCAAAGGAGCTGGGGCGTACTTCGGGAGGGTTGGTGCAGCGCTACAACACGGCGAGGGGCGATGGATTACTCATCACTGAGACCTTTCTGAGCGGAATGCTGCAGGTGGTTCGCTTTCCCGACAGTAAACAGATCTACGGCTGTTTGCTGTGGTCTGAACTCTGGAGCAGACTGCACCGCAAAAAGACCACTCAGCGTTGGCGAAAAGGTTGCGCCGGTCGAGCTTTTGTCGAAGGGAATTCGAGACATTGTTGATAACCCTACGACTCCGGACCAAGCGCAGCTTGCGTCTGTTCTGTCCGCTATATGAAGCAGCAAAGGAGCTGGGGCGTACTTCGGGAGGGTTGGTGCAGCGCTACAACACGGCGAGGGGCGATGGATTACTCATCGCTGAGACCTTTCTGAGCGGCATGCTGCAGGTGGTTCGCTTTCCCGACAGTAAAGATATCTACGGCTGTTTGCAGTGGTCTGAACTCTGGAGCAGACTGCACCGAAAAAAGACTACTCAGCGTTGGCGAAAAGGTTGCGCCGGTCGAGCTTTTGTCGAAGGGAATTCGAGACATTGTTGATAACCCTACGACTCCGGACCAAGCGTGGCTTGCGTCTGTTCTGCCCGCTATATGAAGTAGCAAAGGAGCTGGGGCGTACTTCGGGAGGGTTGGTGCAGCGCTACAACACGGCGAGGGGCGATGGATTACTCATCGCTGAGACCTTTCTTAGCGGCATGCTGCAGGTGGTTCGCTTTCTCGACAGTAAAGAGATCTACGGCTGTTTGCAGTGGTCTGAGCTCTGGAGCAGACCCACTCAGCTCTGGCAAAAGGCCACTCAGCTCTGGCGAAAAGGTTGCGCCGGTCGAGCTTTTGTCGAAGGGAATTCGAGACATTGTGGATAACCCTACGACTACGGACCAAGCGCGGCATGCGTCTGTTCTGTCCGCTATATGAAGCAGCGGAGGAGCTGGGGCGTACTTCGGGAGGGTTGGTGCAGCGCTACAACACGGCGAGGGGCGATGGATTACTCATCGCTGAGACCTTTCTTAGCGGCATGCTGCAGGTGGTTCGCTTTCTCGACAGTAAAGAGATCTACGGCTGTTTGCAGTGGTCTGAGCTCTGGAGCAGACTGCTCCGCAAAAAGCTACTCAGCTCTGGCGAAAAGGTTGCGCCGGTCGAGCTTTGTCGAAGGGAATTCGAGACATTGTTGATAACCCTACGACTCCGGACCAAGCGCAGCTTGCGTCTGTTCTGTCCGCTATATGAAGCAGCAAAGGAGCTGGGGCGTACTTCGGGAGGGTTGGTGCAGCGCTACAACACGGCGAGGGGCGATGGATTACTCATCACTGAGACCTTTCTGAGCGGCATGCTGCAGGTGGTTCGCTTTCCCGACAGTAA
Source organism: Heligmosomoides polygyrus bakeri (assembly GCA_947359475.1). Lineage (NCBI taxonomy): Eukaryota > Metazoa > Nematoda > Chromadorea > Rhabditida > Heligmosomidae > Heligmosomoides > Heligmosomoides polygyrus. The sequence goes on along the minus strand of OX375865.1, from coordinate 97,140,603 downwards.
ACAGATCTACGGCTGTTTGCTGTGGTCTGAACTCTGGAGCAGACTGCACCGCAAAAAGACCACTCAGCGTTGGCGAAAAGGTTGCGCCGGTCGAGCTTTTGTCGAAGGGAATTCGAGACATTGTTGATAACCCTACGACTCCGGACCAAGCGCAGCTTGCGTCTGTTCTGTCCGCTATATGAAGCAGCAAAGGAGCTGGGGCGTACTTCGGGAGGGTTGGTGCAGCGCTACAACACGGCGAGGGGCGATGGATTACTCATCACTGAGACCTTTCTGAGCGGCATGCTGCAGGTGGTTCGCTTTCCCGACAGTAAACAGATCTACGGCTGCTTGCAGTGGTCTGAACTCTGGAGCAGACTGCACCGCAAAAAGACCACTCAGCGTTGGCGAAAAGGTTGCGCCGGTCGAGCTTTTGTCGAAGGGAATTCGAGACATTGTTGATAACCCTACGACTCCGGACCAAGCGCAGCTTGCGTCTGTTCTGTCCGCTATATGAAGCAGCAAAGGAGCTGGGGCGTAGTTCGGGAGGGTTGGTGCAGCGCTACAACACGGCGAGGGGCGATGGATTACTCATCGCTGAGACCTTTCTGAGCAGCATGCTGCAGGTGGTTCGCTTTCCCGACAGTAAAGATATCTACGGCTGTTTGCAGTGGTCTGAACTCTGGAGCAGACTGCACCGAAAAAAGACTACTCAGCGTTGGCGAAAAGGTTGCGCCGGTCGAGCTTTTGTCGAAGGGAATTCGAGACATTGTTGATAACCCTACGACTCCGGACCAAGCGTGGCTTGCGTCTGTTCTGCCCGCTATATGAAGCAGCAAAGGAGCTGGGGCGTACTTCGGGAGGGTTGGTGCAGCGCTAGAACACGGCGAGGGGCGATGGATTACTCATCGCTGAGACCTTTCTGAGCGGCATGCTGCAGGTGGTTCGCTTTCTCGACAGTAAAGAGATCTACGGCTGTTTGCAGTGGTCTGAGCTCTGGAGCAGACCCACTCAGCTCTGGCAAAAGGCCACTCAGCTCTGGCGAAAAGGTTGCGCCGGTCGAGCTTTTGTCGAAGGGAATTCGAGACATTGTGGATAACCCTACGACTACGGACCAAGCGCGGCATGCGTCTGTTCTGTCCGCTATATGAAGCAGCGGAGGAGCTGGGGCGTACTTCGGGAGGGTTGGTGCAGCGCTACAACACGGCGAGGGGCGATGGATTACTCATCGCTGAGACCTTTCTTAGCGGCATGCTGCAGGTGGTTCGCTTTCTCGACAGTAAAGAGATCTACGGCTGTTTGCAGTGGTCTGAGCTCTGGAGCAGACTGCACCGCAAAAAGACCACTCAGCGTTGGCGAAAAGGTTGCGCCGGTCGAGCTTTGTCGAAGGGAATTCGAGACATTGTTGATAACCCTACGACTCCGGACCAAGCGCAGCTTGCGTCTGTTCTGTCCGCTATATGAAGCAGCAAAGGAGCTGGGGCGTACTTCGGGAGGGTTGGTGCAGCGCTACAACACGGCGAGGGGCGATGGATTACTCATCACTGAGACCTTTCTGAGCGGCATGCTGCAGGTGGTTCGCTTTCCCGACAGTAAACAGATCTACGGCTGCTTGCAGTGGTCTGAACTCTGGAGCAGACTGCACCGCAAAAAGACCACTCAGCGTTGGCGAAAAGGTTGCGCCGGTCGAGCTTTTGTCGAAGGGAATTCGAGACATTGTTGATAACCCTACGACTCCGGACCAAGCGCAGCTTGCGTCTGTTCTGTCCGCTATATGAAGCAGCAAAGGAGCTGGGGCGTACTTCGGGAGGGTTGGTGCAGCGCTACAACACGGCGAGGGGCGATGGATTACTCATCACTGAGACCTTTCTGAGCGGCATGCTGCAGGTGGTTCGCTTTCCCGACAGTAAACAGATCTACGGCTGTTTGCAGTGGTCTGAACTCTGGAGCAGACTGCACCGCAAAAAGACCACTCAGCGTTGGCGAAAAGGTTGCGCCGGTCGAGCTTTTGTCGAAGGGAATTCGAGACATTGTGGATAACCCTACGACTCCGGACCAAGCGCGGCTTGCGTCTGTTCTGCCCGCTATATGAAGCAGCGGAGGAGCTGGGGCGTACTTCGGGAGGGTTGGTGCAGCGCTACAACACGGCGAGGGGCGATGGATTACTCATCGCTGAGACCTTTCTGAGCGGCATGCTGCAGGTGGTTCGCTTTCTCGACAGTAAAGAGATCTACGGCTGTTTGCAGTGGTCTGAGCTCTGGAGCAGACCCACTCAGCTCTGGCAAAAGGCCACTCAGCTCTGGCGAAAAGGTTGCGCCGGTCGAGCTTTGTCGAAGGGAATTCGAGACATTGTTGATAACCCTACGACTCCGGACCAAGCGCAGCTTGCGTCTGTTCTGTCCGCTATATGAAGCAGCAAAGGAGCTGGGGCGTACTTCGGGAGGGTTGGTGCAGCGCTACAACACGGCGAGGGGCGATGGATTACTCATCGCTGAGACCTTTCTGAGCGGCATGCTGCAGGTGGTTCGCTTTCCCGACAGTAAAGATATCTACGGCTGTTTGCAGTGGTCTGAACTCTGGAGCAGACTGCACCGAAAAAAGACTACTCAGCGTTGGCGAAAAGGTTGCGCCGGTCGAGCTTTTGTCGAAGGGAATTCGAGACATTGTTGATAACCCTACGACTCCGGACCAAGCGTGGCTTGCGTCTGTTCTGCCCGCTATATGAAGTAGCAAAGGAGCTGGGGCGTACTTCGGGAGGGTTGGTGCAGCGCTACAACACGGCGAGGGGCGATGGATTACTCATCGCTGAGACCTTTCTTAGCGGCATGCTGCAGGTGGTTCGCTTTCTCGACAGTAAAGAGATCTACGGCTGTTTGCAGTGGTCTGAGCTCTGGAGCAGACCCACTCAGCTCTGGCAAAAGGCCACTCAGCTCTGGCGAAAAGGTTGCGCCGGTCGAGCTTTTGTCGAAGGGAATTCGAGACATTGTGGATAACCCTACGACTACGGACCAAGCGCGGCATGCGTCTGTTCTGTCCGCTATATGAAGCAGCGGAGGAGCTGGGGCGTACTTCGGGAGGGTTGGTGCAGCGCTACAACACGGCGAGGGGCGATGGATTACTCATCGCTGAGACCTTTCTTAGCGGCATGCTGCAGGTGGTTCGCTTTCTCGACAGTAAAGAGATCTACGGCTGTTTGCAGTGGTCTGAGCTCTGGAGCAGACTGCTCCGCAAAAAGCTACTCAGCTCTGGCGAAAAGGTTGCGCCGGTCGAGCTTTGTCGAAGGGAATTCGAGACATTGTTGATAACCCTACGACTCCGGACCAAGCGCAGCTTGCGTCTGTTCTGTCCGCTATATGAAGCAGCAAAGGAGCTGGGGCGTACTTCGGGAGGGTTGGTGCAGCGCTACAACACGGCGAGGGGCGATGGATTACTCATCACTGAGACCTTTCTGAGCGGCATGCTGCAGGTGGTTCGCTTTCCCGACAGTAAACAGATCTACGGCTGTTTGCTGTGGTCTGAACTCTGGAGCAGACTGCACCGCAAAAAGACCACTCAGCGTTGGCGAAAAGGTTGCGCCGGTCGAGCTTTTGTCGAAGGGAATTCGAGACATTGTTGATAACCCTACGACTCCGGACCAAGCGCAGCTTGCGTCTGTTCTGTCCGCTATATGAAGCAGCAAAGGAGCTGGGGCGTACTTCGGGAGGGTTGGTGCAGCGCTACAACACGGCGAGGGGCGATGGATTACTCATCACTGAGACCTTTCTGAGCGGCATGCTGCAGGTGGTTCGCTTTCCCGACAGTAAACAGATCTACGGCTGCTTGCAGTGGTCTGAACTCTGGAGCAGACTGCACCGCAAAAAGACCACTCAGCGTTGGCGAAAAGGTTGCGCCGGTCGAGCTTTTGTCGAAGGGAATTCGAGACATTGTTGATAACCCTACGACTCCGGACCAAGCGCAGCTTGCGTCTGTTCTGTCCGCTATATGAAGCAGCAAAGGAGCTGGGGCGTAGTTCGGGAGGGTTGGTGCAGCGCTACAACACGGCGAGGGGCGATGGATTACTCATCGCTGAGACCTTTCTGAGCAGCATGCTGCAGGTGGTTCGCTTTCCCGACAGTAAAGATATCTACGGCTGTTTGCAGTGGTCTGAACTCTGGAGCAGACTGCACCGAAAAAAGACTACTCAGCGTTGGCGAAAAGGTTGCGCCGGTCGAGCTTTTGTCGAAGGGAATTCGAGACATTGTTGATAACCCTACGACTCCGGACCAAGCGTGGCTTGCGTCTGTTCTGCCCGCTATATGAAGCAGCAAAGGAGCTGGGGCGTACTTCGGGAGGGTTGGTGCAGCGCTACAACACGGCGAGGGGCGATGGATTACTCATCGCTGAGACCTTTCTGAGCGGCATGCTGCAGGTGGTTCGCTTTCTCGACAGTAAAGAGATCTACGGCTGTTTGCAGTGGTCTGAGCTCTGGAGCAGACCCACTCAGCTCTGGCAAAAGGCCACTCAGCTCTGGCGAAAAGGTTGCGCCGGTCGAGCTTTTGTCGAAGGGAATTCGAGACATTGTGGATAACCCTACGACTACGGACCAAGCGCGGCATGCGTCTGTTCTGTCCGCTATATGAAGCAGCGGAGGAGCTGGGGCGTACTTCGGGAGGGTTGGTGCAGCGCTACAACACGGCGAGGGGCGATGGATTACTCATCGCTGAGACCTTTCTTAGCGGCATGCTGCAGGTGGTTCGCTTTCTCGACAGTAAAGAGATCTACGGCTGTTTGCAGTGGTCTGAGCTCTGGAGCAGACTGCTCCGCAAAAAGCCACTCAGCTCTGGCGAAAAGGTTGCGCCGGTCGAGCTTTTGTCGAAGGGAATTCGAGACATTGTTGATAACCCTACAACTCCGGACCAAGCGCAGCTTGCGTCTGTTCTGTCCGCTATATGAAGCAGCAAAGGAGCTGGGGCGTACTTCGGGAGGGTTGGTGCAGCGCTACAACACGGCGAGGGGCGATGGATTACTCATCGCTGAGACCTTTCTGAGCGGCATGCTGCAGGTGGTTCGCTTTCCCGACAGTAAACAGATCTACGGCTGTTTGCTGTGGTCTGAACTTTGGAGCAGACTGCACCGCAAAAAGACCACTCAGCGTTGGCGAAAAGGTTGCGCCGGTCGAGCTTTGTCGAAGGGAATTCGAGACATTGTTGATAACCCTACGACTCCGGACCAAGCGCAGCTTGCGTCTGTTCTGTCCGCTATATGAAGCAGCAAAGGAGCTGGGGCGTACTTCGGGAGGGTT